>JAJPUD010032937.1:0-11633 GCA_023553655.1 Myrmecobius fasciatus
TATGTGTGTATAGATATGTATATGTATATACATATATGTAGATGTGTTCATACCTATAGAAAAATCAGGTCTTTGCTCATGGAACTGGATGAGTTTGAAAAAAGTTTGATGAGTCACCATCTTGGCTAATGGTGTGTCTGAAGAACCTCCTGATTTGTAGTAGCAGGCTATAGACATTTAGTCAAAAGCTTATCTCCAATAGTTATACAAATACCTTTTTAGCACTTCACATATTGCCTCTCTGCTCAATCTAACAGACACTTCAACTTCCTTCCTGCACCTCATAAAATCTCTAGCTTCCTTCAAAGCAATACAGGAACTACCTTCTAAATCAGTTTTTTGTTAGTTATCTCTCTTTTTGAAATAATTGTGCATTTATATACATTGTATTCATGTGCATGCACACAATGCATATATATATATATGTATAGTTTACTTAATTTGTATAAACTGTATCCTCCTCTAAAAAATGTAGCTTCTTGAGGGAAGGGACTGTTTTGTTTGTTTTTGTTGTTTATTTATTTTTTTCATATACTCAGTGCCTAGCACATAGTTGGTGGTTCATAACTACTAGTTAAATTAAAACGAATTTTTATAGTCGTTGTTAACAGATTTGTTACATTTCTTTGGATATCTGGACAAACACAAGAATATACACTTTTAGTCAGCATATGAAGTAGGTACAGTAAAAATTATGCCATATGCTTATATACTTCAGAAATATATAGTGTCAGAAAGTAGAGACTGTTGAGATTTATGGACAAAGGTCTTGAAATTGCTTTAATCCAACACAAATCATTCTCTTGGAGCTATGTAGCAACCCCAAAAGGTTTTGTTTGTATTCCTGTCTAGAACAGAATAATCAGAAGGCTATATTAAACCTATGAGTTCACATATGGTATATTTTTATATTATATAGTTTTATTCTTTGCACATTCTTAATACAACATATCTTAGAGTTATCTTTCAATTCTTTATTCAGAGGTATTTTGTGGAGAGATGAGTGTCATGGATAACAGAAAAAGTAGCATATAAAAAATCAATTTGTCATTTTTTATACCCATATCAAAGATCAATTTTCTGCTTTTCTGTATTACTCTTTTCTGTCTCTTTCTCTTTCACTCCACACATACACATTCACATATACAGACATGTATACACATACACATAAAGCAAATAATTCAGTTCTCATATGTTCACTCCTCTCTTCTGGAATCAAAACCAATTTATATTTATTCCTTTTATGTGCAGCCATAGGAATGGTGTTGGTCATCTCACAAAGTGAATAATTCTTTCACAAAAAAAAATGAGTAGTATATATTTAGAAATTAAAGAAATTATCTGAAATATCATTAAGTAGTTTCCTATTAAGAGGGAGTGATAAAAAGGGGGGATGTCTAATTTTGATGGATTTTGTTAAAATAAAATCTCAATTAGATAATTTGATTATATGGTAAAATATATAATAAAATTTTTCATGTAATTCTCACTTGTAAAATTGGAGGGTTGTAATAAATAACCTTTAACCTCTAAGTCTGCAATACTAAGATCCAATGATTCTTATGCATAAATTATTTTTAAAATGTGGATTACATAAATGTACAGTTAAATGGTTTTGAAACTAGTAGAATTATTAGAATCAAAAAGCAATCATTCATTAATTTATGCCAGTTTTAAAAAAAGAAACACTACTTGACAGGCTCTAGGAGTTTTCTGGGTCATTTTCTTTTTTTCAGGTTGGAATTATTTTTATTCTTTTTCATAATAGCATTTTATATTTCAAAATATATGAAAAGTTATTTTTCAACATTCATCATTGCAAAACCTTGTGTTCCAAATTTTTCTCCCTTGCTTGCTATCTCTCCCCTCTCCTAGATAGTAATTCAATATAGGTTAAACATGTGCAATTCTTCTAAACATATGTCCATATTTATCATAATGCACAAGAAAAATCATATCAAAAAGGAGAAAAAAGAGAAAGCAAAAGCAAACAAACAACAATTATACTATACTATACTATACTGTACTGTACTGTACTATACTATACTGTACTATACATTACTATACAATACTATACTATATTATGCTAGGTTGTGATACACATTCTATATTCAGTCCCCATAATCCTCTCTCTGTATGCAAAAGGCTTTCTCAAAAGTCTATTGGAGTTGGACTGAATCATCTCATTATTGAAAAGAATCAATTATATCACAGCTGATCATCACATAATCTAATTGTTGCAATGCACATTGTTCTCTTGGTTCTACTCACTTTACTTAGCGTTAGTTCATGTAAGTCTCTCTACACCTTTCTGAAATCCTCCTACTGATCATTTCTCATGGAAAAATAATACTCCATTGCATTCATATACATAATTAATTCAGCCATTCCCCAACTGATGTGCATTCACTGAGTTTCCAGTTCCTTGCCACTACAAAAAGGGTTGCTGCAAACATTTTTGCACATGTGGGTCCTTTTTCCTTTTTTATGATCTCTTTGTGATATAGACACAATAGAGATACTGCTGGATCAAAAGGTGCATGGTTTAACAGTTTTTGGGGCATATATCCAAATTGCTCTCCAGAATAATTGGATCAGTTCACAACTCCACTTCATTTTCTTATCAATGCTTTTACCTACACAAAAGATGAAGACATGAGTGATATATTTATTAAATTTGTTGATGATTGTAAACCTGGATAGCTAGATAATAGATGACATTGTAGTTTTTAAAAATATTCCAAAAGATAGGATTAAAATAAAATATACAACTTCCTAAGGTTAAGATAAAGGAGGTATAGCTAAATTGAAGTTTATAACATTTAAGAGGTTGTTAGTGAAGTGAACCTCAATATAAGTTAATAGCAGGGGTACAGGAGCCAGTTCAAATAATCCCATGAGAGCTAATATTTAAATACTGAGTGCATGCTTTCACACTTCAGAAATCAGAAAATTCTATCTACAAAATAGGATTAGATTTATTGTTTTGTTGAATGTAGATACTTTATGAAACAATGAATAAAATGTTAATAATGGAGCTTGAATCTAAAAGTGTGTTATATGTTTGTTTTTTTCTTTTCCTTGGATGTTTACCGGCATATTTCTGGTCAACAATGCAACAGTCCCCAGAAATGCTATTGTCAACTTAGATATATGCAGGAAATAATGATGTTGCTCTACTCTACCCTTGTAATCCATATCTGAAGTTTTATCTTCAGGCTTAACTTCTATATTCAAAAAAGGATAACAAGATGGAGTAAATCCAGAAAGAGTTGGCCAAGATGATGGATGGGAGTTAAGATACTAGAATTGGGAGCTAATTTCCAAGCTAATCAAGCCAAGGATGTTTAACCTAGAAATAAAATAAAGATGATTTAGGAGAGAGACAAGAACTAATTTGTTTAGTAAACAATTAGGGGGAACTCAGTGTAGAGATAACTAAATCATAATCCCACAATTGGGAGAGCTTATCTTTACATACTGAAATCTCCACATAGTATAACTACAATTATAATTTATATAGGATAGGATAGGATATATGTATGTATATATGTGTGTATGTCTGTGTATGTGTGTGTGTGTTTGTAAGAGAGTTTCTCATTGAAAGTATAAGTTAGACTAGATTCTCAAAGACATTCCTTTTAAGAGTAAGATTTTCTGATTTTTTTTTTAATTAAAATGATCTGAAGCCCAGGGAGACCCAAGGAAACTAAAAAGAGATTTCTTTCTGAACTTACACAGACTTACATTCATCCTGGGGCACCTGAATCTAAAAGGATTCATCTTTCAAATGTCACATACCTGACTTCAAGGATAAACTCTGAGAAAATCCCTAAATCATGATTCCTTCCTTGAGCTATTTGTGTTTGTCATGAATGCTTTTGGGGGAAAAATGAAGCCCATAAGCCCTTTTTCAGAAAAAATGTTTTAAATGAATAAAATATTACACATGGGAAAATAAAGGAAACCAATTACATTCAAATACTGTTGTTAAAATAAAGCAAATTAATAACCAACTTAACAAATTCCAGGTTTAAAAAGAAACATTCTAAAACAAAATTTAGGTATGCTTCATGGAGAGAAAAAGTAGAGAAGAAAAACGTTTGCTCACCTCCTCCCATTCAGCAATTAATATCTAAAATCTTTCCAAAATCATGGTAATAATCATGAGTTTGCTAATAAATGTTTAACAATCAACTGTCCCTCGCTCTTAGAAAAATAATATATGACATACTTTTAAATTTAGTTTGCATTTTAAATTATTTTCTTCATAATTAGCTTGTCTACATAATCAGCAAACAAAAGAAAACAACAACAAAAAATAAGCCCTGATAATTTTTTTTCAGATTTTTTGTAAGAACTATGTTGGCCTATTTCAAAAGCAAAATCACTCATATTGAAACTTTTAAAATTTGTTCTCACAAGCTGGATGCTATTGATTGTAGCAAACCTGCAATAGGATTTCTTCTAGAAAAGGTGCTCAGTGCACAATATATTTATGAGACATTGGCATTTTTTCTATCAAAGAGCATTCAGAAATATAAAACATTCTGGGTTACATAATTAACAAATATTGAAAACTAGACATATTTTGTTTTGATCCTTACAACCTCACATATCTCTCAGAAACTAAAATTATGCACCAAAGATGAACTTCAGTTTTCACCATCACCTACAGTACTCAAAATCCAAAAACAGGTTTAAAAAGATGAACTGACAATCATTGACCCTGAGCCTCACTACTTCTCTCCTACTTCCCATAATACTAGTAGTAAGACTGCCCAAGTAGATCCAAGAACCCAACAAAAGATCTTTCCTTTTTTTTTCCCTTTCTTCCTTTAAAAAAAAATTAGGATTAAATGACTTGCTGAGGTTCACGCAGCTAGTTAATGAGTTAAATAGATGAGTCTTTCTGATTTCAAGCCTAGCACTCTACCCAGCTACTCTTACCTCTTTCTTTCTAATGCTATGAAAATCCAGGCCAAACTTGATAGTTTGCCTAAGTTGCAACAAACATCTAGCAATCACAGATCTTCAGGTACAAAAGCCTACCTTAGTGCTAAATATCACAGCACTAGTGATGCAAAATGCTGGACTGCAGGTGCCAAGGGCTTGTTAGCAATGGCACTAATGGGGCAGCTATTTGAACTGCTAGTGCCAAGTCAGAGAACTAAGGTAAAAAAAGGAGCAGATCAGACACTAGGGCAGGAAACTGTGTGTATGTGTAGAAAAAAGAGATATATAGAGAGAAAGGTGGAGGCAGAGAGGAGGGAGGGATAGAAGGAGGAGGGACGAGGGAAAGATGGAGAGATGAAGGGAAAGTTTCCCAAATTCCACTATGCCTGAGGGGAAAATCTTAGAATCTAAATGATAGGGACAGTTTTGACCATCCAAAAGTCACTTGAGGAGAGACTTAAGTTGATGATATGAGAATTGCCCAAGAAAATTACTCTCACAGTGGAAAGAATCAGAGAATGAAAAGGGGAAAATTAAGGGGAAAAAAGAAAAGGACTAAAATTACCAAAGATACCATGAAAAAGAAGACTCAAAGATCTTAAAAATGAGCAGATAAAATTACACAAAAAACAGACCAAAAATATGGACTCCACAATTAATAAACAAGTTCAGGCATCTATAAATAAAGGTTGCACACCAAAGTAAAATGATTCAACATTTGATGAGACAGAAAATCCTGTTGAATGTGAGGAAAATATTGAATCACAACACTCTGTCCGCAAGTGATTCAAAAAGAGGTAAGAATTATTAGAGCAGAATTTATGGTCTATATAACTAAAATGGTGGGCAGAATTTTTTTAAATTAATAAAATTATAACTATTAAAATCAACTATTAAATATAATTAATATAAAATAAACATAATTATAATGTAAAATAATTTAATATATTATAATTATTTAGCATAACTAAAATTACTAAAATAAAAATAAGTTTAATCTATGATGTCTGTTTTCATATAAGAAACAGAGAAAATAAATTGGCAATACAAATAAACAAAAGTAAAGGAAAATCTAAAAGAAGACAAGCAAAACTAATATAATTCAAAAAAAATATGCCCATTATTAAAGAAAACATATTGCTCAAAAGCAGGATATATAGAACATGAATATATTTCAAATACAAGGATATAGGGGCAAAAACCTTAATGACATGATTCTGGAAATAATGGGAGAGAACATCTGAAAATTCTGAAATATAGTATATATTTAAGAATATAGAAATTGAAATACAAAATAATTTACAGATGTTCTGAAAGGAGAGGAGAGGAGAAGACAAAAAGAGAAAGGGGAAAAAAAAACATTTGAGGCTAAAAACTCCAAAATGCACAGTGGTAAAATTTAACAACTCATTCAGAAATAGGATCTGTTAATGATAAGAAGAAAGACCTTCAGATACGAGTAAAGAGAAATTTTAATGATCCAAGATGATTCTGAACCAACCAAATCATAAAATTCATATTGAAAAACTAAAAATCTAGAATGTCAAAGAAAGTTTTGAAAAGAAGTAGGGATGGGGGCAGCTAAGTGGCACAGTGAATAGAGAACCAGTCCTGAAGTCAGGAAGACCTGAGTTCAAATCTGATCTCAGACACACTGTGTGACCCTGGCCAAGTCACTTAACCTCAATTGCCTCAGCAAAAAGCAAAAAGGAAAATAAAAAAAAGAAAGAAGAGAAAAAGAAAAGAGGTAGGGATGAAGGAGTGAAAGCAGTTCCAGACTTCAAAAAGGGAGAAATCATCAAAACCCCCTTTGTTGTTTTTTTTTTTTTTAATAGTGGGATATATAAATGGAATAAAATAGGTAATGGAGAATCATTAGTTATAAAATCTGTAACCCATAAAGTACAAACTAATTAGGGGGAAAACTTATCTGAAAAACAAATTTGAAAATTATAAAGCAATCTGGCAGAAAATGGATTCAGACCAACATTCCACAACATTCTAAATGCACATACAATCTTTTTTTTTTTCCACTGAGGCAATTGGTGTTAAGTGACTTGCCCTGTGTCACATAGCTAGGAAGTATTAAATGTCTGAGGTAGTATTTGAACTCAGATCCTACTGACTTTCACATAAGATCTTAAAATCAAAGATCATATCATACAAAAATTTTTTAAAGAGAACATATATACCTCTCACAGTTATGGGTAAGTGATATATTATTATATAAAAAAAGATATAGAAGCAATTGCAGTAGGTAAACCCAAATACAATCTATAAAATACATGTTAAACAAAATTAAACAATTAAACAAAAAAATTAACACTATACTTAGACAAAAAGAAAGAGTGTAGAGGGATAAGCACATTCTAAATGGATCTTTGCAAATTAATAAAAAAAAATAAGATATGGAATTTGTTTGCCTTGACTATACATAATACTGTGTGATTTTGCTTTTCTTGCCTTCTCAATAGGAAGAGAGAAGGAAAGTAGGAGGGATAGGATTCAGAATTATTGAAAATGAGATAAATTGAATTTTAAAAAGCAGGACATGCCAAATGTTTCCAGTGACCCAATGCAAAAATTATGCCATTCCAAACAGACATCTGAATTTACTCCATGCTGTATCATACACTCTAGCTCAAAAAAAGGAAAGAGAAACAAAATCCAATGAATTACAAGGATGTGAGCAATTCCTCAAAGAGGATTAAATACTTGGGGTAAACTAGAAAATAATCTTTTCAATAAACAAATGAATGGCAAGATGAGACTTGTGATCTAGGCACCCCCAATAAGAGAAAGGACTCAAGTTCCAAAATTCTCTATTCAATCAGGCAACTTGAATCCAAAGCAGGATGTGAAATTTCTGCCTCTGCCTTGTTTTCTTTGTCTTATTGTCCCTATCTTTCTTTGTTTCTGCCTATATATCCTTTTCGTGTTTGGCCATGTTTCAATCACATCCGATTTTTCATGACCCCATTTGGAGTTTTCTTAGTAAAGAACTGGAATAGTTTGATGTTTTCTTCTCCAACTCATTTTAGAAATGAGAAAACTGAGACAAATAGGGTTAAGTGATTTCTTTGGGATCACATAGCTAGTAAGTGTCTGAGACCATACATGAACTCAGGAAAATAAGTTCAAAAAGATGTTCTATCCACTGTGGCATATAGATGCCCAGTTTATATCTTAGTCATTTTCAATATTCCCCATAGAAGCAGGAGAAAACACAAAAAGACAAAAAACAAAGACTTCTATATTTTGGGACCACATGTTGACCATGGTGGGGGCGGCCCCTAGAGGACTGTTTAAACAACATTGTCTCTATCACACCAAAAAGACTTCTCCTGGGCTGTCTTATAGGTTACTGATAGAACAATTCTGGTTGACTCAGATATCAATCATCTTATATACAACTCTCTAGACACAAGGACTAGATGACCAAATAGGAGTTGCAATGTTGTTTCAGTAAAGTGTATCTTCCACAGCAAGAGACCCTTGGCCACCAATAAAATAAATAAATAAAAAACAAAAAACACCACCTATTTTCTCCCTCAGTTAGTAGAATAAAATAATTCTCGATAGGATCTTAAATTTCCTTGGGGAAAAAAACTATTTGTTTTAAATCATAAGCAAAATTGCATGTGCCAAATATATGCCACTTTCAAAATATAGCAGGACTCGGCGTCTAGTCTTACTCTCTCTGTTCCCCACACTGTCTGCTTTTCCTTGATTTTATTATTTATTTAAGCCCTCTCTTGGTTTATTAGCCTGACAGGAACCCAGGTAATTACGCTGTCTTCCCCATCCTACAGTAAGTTGTGCATTGGTCTTTTTGAATGCATCCAAAATTTAGTGCCACTGCTACATTTCTCAAAACAAATAAAAGATTTGTGAACCAGTTACCAAGCGTCCAACTTAATTAATTGGCATTTGTTTTTTGGGTTTTTTTTTTTCCTGCATTCTCATACAATTGAGGCCTTGTAAGAAGTAGGTGCTCCTCTGATCAGGCTGTGTTTCTTTATAGGGAAACTTTCCAAAAATCATCCTACCCTATGTAACCTAAGATCCTAGCTAGTAAAAGATGGATAGTTGCACCCAAAAAGTAAAACTTGTGGGATAAGACATGGACATGCACATATATACATAGGGGTCTACTACATGTAAAGGAAAAGTAATAGATATACACTATCTTAAGGAAGTCAATTTAGCATGAGGTGTGTGTGGTGGGGAGAGAATGGGGAGGAAAGCCTAATGGAAATTGTCTCCCTGAGCAGCTATTTAAATGGCTCTTGAGACTTGCTATATACCTCCTAGATCTATAATAGTGCTGTTTAAGATACAAGAAGCATTATTACCATTAACTACATATTCAGTGTTGCCAGAAATAAAATCATAGAGAGATAGCTGGGGATGATTTTGGAAAATTAAGGTTTACTTCTTTTTTTTTAAATCTTAGGCCTCTATCACATTTTGAGATCCAAAATAATAAGATGTGAGAGAAGCTTTAAAAATCTAACTCATTAGAATTGGCTTTCTTTAACCCTTTGATTAATTCAATGTGTAGTGATACTCAAATTCAGATATCTTATACTGATTTCTCTGGGCAATAAACATATTATGGGGTAGGTAATAAATACTGGATTCAGAACAATTTTGTTGTTTAACAATTTATCTATCAATGATAAAATCATGTATGGAGAATGTGTGGTCTAAACAAAACAAAATTGTGCTCAAACCTTATCTCTAAAGTTGAACCAAATTCTTTAATGTTTCTATATTTCAGTTTATCCAAGCATAAAATTTAGCTAATAATAATTGAATACCTCAATTTTTTACCTTCAAAGTAAGGGACACATAACCCTAAAGGTCATAGCATGTCCTTGAGGAACATTTGATAAATATCAGAGAGTGGGAAGATGGGTCATACACTCCTTCTCTACATAACACAATTATAGGCTTGTCTCCAAAGCATCTACACCCTACATAGTAGCAAATGATGATAGTAATGTAATATTTGAAAAACATAAAGATCCAAGATTTTGGGACAGGAAATTACTACTTGACAAAATGGCTTAAAAAAGGCTGGAAAGAACTTTGCCAAAACCTAACTCTCAACCAATATCTCAAACCATATACCAAAATAAGGTTAAATGGGTACATGATTTAGATATAAATGATGATATAATAAGTAAATCAGGGGAGCACAGAATATTTTGCCTGTCATATTTATGGATAAGACAAGAATTTATGATCAAACAAGAGATAGAGATAATTACAGGATGCAAAATGGATGATACTGATTGAAGAAATTCAAATTAAAACACCATTGAGATATCACTTTATAGCTACCATGTTGACAAATGTGACAAAAAAGGAAAATGACAAATGTTGAAGAATATTTGGGGGGCAAAGGGACACTAATGCATTGCTGGTCAAGTTGTTAATGGGTCTTATGCTGGAGAACAATTTTGAACTATGCCTAAGGAGCTATTAAACTGCATACACTCAACTTAGCAACACTACTATCTCATAGAGGTCTGTACCCCATAGAGATGAAAAAAAGGGAGAAAGACTTATTAACCCAAAACATTTATAATAGTTTTTTTTCAGTGACAAGAATTGGAAATTGAGGGGATGACAATCAATTGATGAATAGGATATGTCTATGAACAAGCTATGATATATAATTGTCATTTTATACTATTGGCTATGAGAAATTATGAGCAAAATGCTTTCTAAAAAAACCCAGGAAGATTTATATAAAGCAATGCAAAGTGAAGTGAGCAAAACAATAAGAACAGTGTTCATAGTAACTGCAGTATTGTAAAATGATAAGCTGTGAATGGCAGCTATTTTCAACAATAAAATGATCCAAAACATTTCCAAATAACTTATAATAAAAATGCTAACCATCTCCAAAGAAAAAAATTGATAGTCTGTATGCAAATTGTAGCATACTTTTTAAAAAAATAATCTTAATTACTCTTGAGTTTATTTTTGGTTTGTTTTCTTTTGTAACATGGACAATTTGGAAATGTTTTGCTTGACAACACATGTATAATCTTTACCAAACTGCCTGCTTTCTCAAGGAAGGGAATAAGGTAGAGCCAGGAAAGACAATTCAGAACTTTAAATTTTAAAAATGAATGCAAAAAAAGTTTACATCTAATTGAGAGAAATATTAAATGTAAAAAAGTAGATGTATATTATATATATATGAGGTGCTAATTTTTAGTGATAGAAGAATATTATCAAAATAATCTGTGAACTATTTCCTTTGAGAGTCTATGAGCAGGGGCAACTAGGTGGCGGAGTGGATAGAGCACCAGCCCTGAAGTCAGGAGGACTGGAGTTCAAATCTGGTCTCAGACACTTAACCCCTCCTAGTTGTGTGACTCTGGGCAAGTCACTTAACCCCAATTGCCTCAGCAAAAAAGCAAAAATAAATAAATAAATGAGAGAGAGTCTATAAGCATCCACAAAAATATTTTTTGTGTTGTTTAATTTCAGCAAACATTAATAAAGAGATTATTGTGTAGAAAACACCATTATAGAAACTGAAGGGGAGGAAAGAAGGAAGAAAAGGAAGGAAGAAAGAAGGAAAGAAAGGAAGGAAGGAAGGAAGGAAAGAAGAAAGAAAGAAAGAAAGAAAGAAAGAAAGAAAGAAAGAAAGAAAG
>JAJPUD010032938.1:0-11633 GCA_023553655.1 Myrmecobius fasciatus
TAAGTACCTAGAGAATGGAAAGAAAGATAACAAAACTTGGACCAAATACAAGAGACAAGGTTAAAATGAAAATACATCGCCTTCCAAGGGGTTAATAATTAAGGCAAACTACAAAAATGGGATTTATCATCCCCGGCAATCGCTCTCATCTCTGTTTCTGAGAAATGTATTTTGGGAGGCTCTTTGATGTGAACAAAATAAATACATCAGTAAAGTCTTAAAATATAAACAGGGACCTACCGGGGATGAAAGCAAAAGAAAGTTACAGCAGATGAATACAAAAATCGACAGTATTCTGTAAAAATGTTGGGAGGGGGGGTTGCAATGCTCAGAATAAGCTGTGGTGGACAATGAATGCTGGTGACAACAAAGAAGGCATTTGAAAAGCTCTGCTGAGTATCTAACTTAAGGAGGTCCAAGACCGTGTATGAAAACAGTTATAGCACCCCATTTTTTAATGTAGCAAAGGGCTGGAAACAAAGAGGATGCCCAATATTTGTGGAATGGTTGAACGCACTGTGGTATTCGAATATAACAGAAGAGTGAGAAATTATAAATATGATGGATCCAGGGAGACCTGGAAAATCTTGGACAAACACATTCAGAGGGAAGCGAGAAAACCTAGAGGCACAGTCTCCACAATGGCGAGAATAGTAGTAATGTAAAGGTAAATCACATTGGAAAACTTCGGAACTCTGATTGCTCCTGACTCCAGAAGATTGATAAAGAAACCTCTTGGAAGAGAGGTACAGTACTACAGGTACAGAATAAGACATCCGTTTATACACATAAGAAATATAGGAGATTTATGATTTTATTTGTTGATTACGAGGGGAAATTTTGAGCATTGATGAAACATTAAAAAATAGCATAGGAGAGAAGAGAGTTCATAAACAGAGACTCAAGCAGGGTGGTAGGTTAACTAACATGTTATATTTAATACAGATTTTTTTTTTATAAAACCAGAAACAGAAGCTGTTTCCATATAATCCTTTTTTCTGTTCTTTGTATAGAGAAAACATTTGTGTTTATTGGTGTTTAAGTGTAGAATTTTTTAAAGTGCTTAAAAAAAAAAAATCCAAAAACTAACCTGAGAAACTATGTCAGAGGCAAGAAGATCAAGGAAAAGAGAATACTATGACTTAGGTAAAAGATCATTTTAACAGAAATAATTTTTATTTTCTTTGTTTTCTCTACCAGACTCTTCTCTTTGGACTTCTAAAACCAGAATTAAAATTGGTAACATCGAGTTAAAATTCAAGACGAGTGAATGGATGGCAAAAGCCCGGCTCCCAAGTTGAAACCGCCAAGCTTGATCTACATCTCAGGGTACTTAAAGAGTTGGCGGGCATGACTACTGAGCCAATGTTGGCAATTTCTGAAAAAGCCTGGAAACAAAAAGGACTGGAGAGAAATGTCCTGACGTTATTATTTTTTTAAATAGGGGAGTAGCGGATAGGTTGCTAAGTGTGATCTGAATTCCTGGCAAAACTCTATAGTACTAAAGAAACAGCTCAAGAGCATGGAGAACGTTCTAATTACCAAGAACCATTAAGTCATGCCAGGCTAACCTCCTCCTAACAGGTGGCTCAAGGAAAGAAGTAGACAGTGTGCCTAAATTTGATCAAAGCATTGAACAAAGTCTCTGATATGCTGTTTCGGGACACAATGGAGAGATATGGACTGGATAATATAGTTAGGTGGAGGGGTAAAGAGGCTTATAGCTCTAGAGCTGCAAGGGACCTCAGAAGCCATGTAGTCCAACCTCTTTGCTTTACAAAGATGGAAACTGAAGCCCAGGGAGAAGGGGGAAAGGATTTCTGTGCTGCCAACTATGAGCCAGGCACTATGCTATGTGTTTTTTTTTTTTTTTTTTTACAAATATTTATATATTTATTTTATGGCAATAGGGGTGAAGTGACTTGCCTGGGGTCACCCTGCTCAGAAGTGTTAAGTATCTGAGGCCAGATTTGAACTCAGATCCTCCTGACTTAGGACTGGTGCTCTTAACCACTGCACCATCTAGCTGCCCCTTTTAGAGAATTTTTTTTATTGATTGATTTTTACAAATATTAAACTCATCCGATCCTCACAACAACCCTAGAAAATAGGTGCTGTTATTATCCCCATTTGATAGACAAGGAAACTGAGGCAAATAGAGGTTAAGTGACTTGCCCAGGATCAGACAGCTAGTGTTAGAGGTAGGAGTTGAACTCAGGTGTTCTTGACTCCAGGCTCAGTTCTCTATTCACTGTGCCTTCAGCTAAGGTTGGGGGGGGCCTGCCCAAACTCAACAAAGATCAGCAAATGTCAGAGCCAGGATTTGAATCTTATTCCTTTTCGTTTGTTTTTTTCACAGCTGGAAGCTCAGACCTGAGGAGTCTGGGTTGAAGTGAAACTAACAGGGAATTGTCAAGTGAAATGGTCCCCAGATGCTGTTCTGAGTTATCTATCTCTGACTTGAATGAAGGCACCCTCATGCGGGGTATGACACAAAATGGAAAAGCAGCATCTGCACCAACAGATGCATTGTTTCCAGAATCAGACAGGTGACAATGATGCAGACTACAGACCCCCACATTGGGGAGGCCTCATATTATGGATACCACATTTTAGGAAGCACAGTGATTCTTCTGGAGGGAATAATCACAGGCTGAGAACTGGAAGCGGCCTTACAAACTAGCAGGTCTGATTCTCCTCATTTTACAGAAAAGGAAACTGAGACTCAGAAAGAGTAAAGTCAGACAAGTTCTAAATGGCAGTAGGGCCAGGATTTGAACTTGGGCTCCAGGATCACAAATCCAGTTCTCTTTTCCTTTGTAATCTGATGCCCAAAGGAAAGCAACAAAGATGGAGACTATACCGTGCCTAGGTATCCACAGGCAAATCGCTTCACTACCCTGTGCCTCCGTTTCCCGATCTGTTAAATGAGGAGGTTGAACTGGATCCCTCTCCTGCTCTAAAGCCATTATCTTTGAAGCTAGATGAGGACTGGTTAAAGAAACTGAGTACATTTACCTTGGAGCATCATCTGACCACTGGAAAATGAACAGAATCATGTTTTTGACTAGCAGTTAGTAGAGTATCTAAAGTTCAAGTATTTGAAGGGTTGGGGTATAGAAGAGGCATTTAAAAAGCAAACAAATGACTCTGTCCCCATTTTGGAGGAGCCTAAAACCCTGATGGGAAACAAAAGTTCAGGATGGAAAGAAGTTAACAATTTACAAAGTAGCATATCAGCAAAAAGAAACAGTCAAATGATTCAAGGACAAAAGCACTGTTAGATATGGAGTTTGAGGGACTGACTTTGATAACTCCCAGAATCCCAGGTGACCTGAGCCAACTCACACAATCTCCTTAGGGAGTGAACTAGATGGCCTCTAAAATAACTTCCTGCTCTAGATCTAGGATTCTGCATGGGGTCAAATCACCACCTCACTGTTCCTCTCTACTCGGTCAGTCAACAGGCATTTATTAAGCACCTACTATGTGCCACACACACAGGGATGCAAAAACCAAAGACAGCCCCTGTCCTCGAGGAGCTCACAGTCTAATGGGGAAGGGATAAGGGCTAGATCTGAGATTTCATTGACATCAGGACACCCAGGTCAGGAAATTCCCACTCCTAATTCAGATCAGCAGCTTCTCTGCAACATATAGTCTTAGAAAGTAACCTAAGGCACTGACAGTTGCTCAGGATCACATGGCCTGGCTTTGAAGCCAGTTTCCTCTCCACTATAGCATCCTATATAATAGAGGAGACAACATTTGCATGTTATATGCCTACATGTACATGGAGGCATGTACAGGATACGTTCAGAGTAGATAGAAAATAATCTAATACAAATAAAACCAATATAGCCAAGATTAGAAGGAAAACAGAAAACGAGGGGGAAAACTTCAATAGACAATCTCAGATAAACATCTAATTTCTCAGATTTATAAAGAACTCTGTCAAATTCATAAGAATACAAGTCATTTCCCAATTGACAAATGATCAAGGATATGAACAGGCAGTTTTTCAATGAAGAAAACAAAACCATATATAGTCATACGAAAAAATGCTCTAAATCATTATTGATTAGAGAAATGCAAATTAAAACGACAGATATAATCTTATATCTCTCAGATTGGCTAAAGTGATTGATGTGTTTAATCTGGGGAATGACTAAACAAGTTGTAATATTGGATTGTGATTGATATAAGAAATGATGAGTTGGTTGATTTTAGAAAACCACAGAAGGACTTGAACCTATGAAAATGCTCTCCATCTCCAAAGAAAGAACTGATAAATAAAAATATGTATAGTATGGTCTTATATATGTGTATATAGATATAAATGTAAATATATATTCATGTTTAATTGTAGCTTTTAGAGTGTGAAGGAGAAAAATAAAATAAAAAGTACACAGCAGAAGACAAAAGAAAATTTAGAAGGAAGCACAGAAAACCTGGGTAGCTTTGAAAACAATGGCTAGTATCTATTATGTAGATTTCCCCCAAAAAAGTAAACAGTTTGAAATGGTAATTGATTATATCATACAGAATCCTCTCTATGTTCTGTTGTGTACATGGAAATGTTCTTTCTGATTTTTTCTCATTTGGTATTTAAGTTTAAAATGAATAATTTTTTAAAGTAATCTTAAGGGGCAGCTAGGTGGCACAGTGGATAGAGCACCAACCCTGAAGTCAGGAGGACCTGAGCTCAAATCTGGTCTCAGACACTTAACACTTCCTACCTGTGTGATTCTAGGCAAGTCACTTAACCCCAATTGCCTCAGAAAAAAAAAGTAATCTTAAGTGAAATATTGTAGCAATAGTTGCCAAGCTTATATGAATGATTTGAAACTTTATTTTTACAGTCTTAATCTTAGATTGGACCTAAGAGTCTATGCATAAAACATTAGTATGTTTGTGTTGTTTATAGAAATTGACCAAGAAACCAGAATTTTGATTGCTGTAAGATTTTTCTGTTTATACTCATACATAGGTAGTTTAACATTTGAGCTAAGTCCTAATAGAAGCCAGAGAATCTAAGAAATCAAGCTAAGAAGAGAGATCATTCCATCCATATGGCACACCCAGTGAAAAGGTAGAAGAGAGAGATGGAGAGTCTGAAAAAAACAGAGCCTTTGCTATTAAATCACAAAGTAGGTAGAAGGGAATAAAGTCTAAGAAGACTGAAAAAGTAGGAAGGGACCAGATTGGGAAGGGTTTTAAAAAGCAAAACCACTAGAGCTGACTGAAGGGAGCAACCTGGTGCTTTAGGAAGATCCCTCTGGCAACTGAGTGGGGGATGGACTGCAATGGGAAGACCAATTTGGGGATTACTGTAACGATCCAGGCAAGAAGTTATAAGGACCTGAACTTTCTGAGTGGAAAGAAGCCTTGCCCCCTCCTTCTCTCTCTCTCATCTGAGGATCTTGCCTCTTTACAGAGAAAACTGAGGTCATTTGATGTGAAATCCCTCTCCTATCAAAACTGCTTGATACCATTCATCTCCTACTCTTTCCTCCTTTCCTCCAGTTTCAGATGTTGAAGTGGCCCTTTTCTTTGCCAAGGCACTTGAGGTCCCATCCTTTGTCTTCTCCAACAGTTTGCATCCTCATATATCCAGGCCCCCCAAAATCTTCAACCTCTCTCTATGTTGCAGTTCCTTCCTTACTACCTTCAAAAACATGCCCAAATCTCCCAGTCTTTAAAAAAAAAAAAAAAAAACACTTTATTATAGACTACTATCCCCTCAAGCTATTTTCCTATATCTTTCCTTTTCTCAGGCAAACTCCTACAAAAAAACTGTCTATCCTGGCTAACTCCATGCCCTCTTCTCTCTCTCTTCACCCTTTGCTGTTTGGCCTCCAACCTCACCATTCAATTGAAACTGCTCTCTCCAAAGTCACCAATGATCTCTTAATGGCCAATACTGATGGTCTTTTCTCAGTCTTTTTGCCCACTTTCTTCTCCTGTATACTCACTCCTCTGGGGGTTCTTTGTGCTAATACTCTTGTTTCTTGCCCCCCCACCCCTTACCTGTCTGCTTATTAGTTTCTTTTGCTGGCCTTCTAACTATGGGCACACCCTAAGATTCTATCCAAGGCCCTCTTCTTTTCTTCTATTTTCCATCTTGATAAATTCATCAACTCCCATAAGTACCAAGCACAGTCTCTCCCCAGAGCTTCAGTCTTATATCATCAAATGCTTTTTGGGTATTTGAACCTGGACATCCTAAAGACAACTCAAACTCGACAGGCCTAAAACCCCACAGAATTATCTCTAACCCCAAACCCTTCTCTTTTCCAAATTGCTCTACTTTTATCAAAGACGTCATCATCCTTTATAACATTAGAATTACTCGACGAACCACACCCCATATATCCAATCAGTTGCTAAATCTTGTTGTTTCTACCACCTAAAACACATACTGTATCTGATCACTCCTCTCCACTCATCCTAGTTCAAGATTTCATCATCTCTCCCCTAGACTCCTTTAGGAGGCAAGTCTCCTAATTACAGTTATCCTTTTAGGAGGGGCAGTGCCCCCCAATCTAGAAAATCTGATACATTTTTTGGCCCTCTCTTTGTACCAGAGATGAAGTCTGAATTTTTCTTTTTCTTTTATGAGATATTTACAATACCTCAGTGTAAATTTGGGGGTACTTGGTCACTGGTTCTATGATGTAATACTAACCTTTTCCAGTGCTGTCTGTGGCTTCCCCAAAACTCCCAACAAATTCCCATTTAACTTCTTACGCTGCCTTGCAAAAACTACCATGGGCAAAGTCCCGATGCGGAAGGAAAAACGGCGGTCTCCCTGCCTTGGTCTCCATCTATCACGCTGCTGCCAAAATGATTTTCCTTCAACTCACATCTGACCATACTGTTCCCCTATTCAATCACCTCCCATGGCTTCCTATTGCCTCAAAGGACAAACTATAAGAGCCCAACTTAGCTTTCCAACCTCTGGGCATTATTTCCCCTCTTGCATCCCATGATCCAGCCACACTTGCCTTCTCTCAGTACCTCAAACAATACCCTCTGTGCCTTGGCAGTGGATAGCCTCCATTCTTGGGGTATACATCCACACACACATTTTAAATCCCCCAGCAGTAAGTACCTACTTTCCTAAACTACCCAGTCCTTAACTACTTTTTGGGTGATGGTAAGTGCTTTATTTGTATTTCACATTCGACTGGAAGCCCACTGAAGGCAGAGATCTCTTTTAATTCTCGGCCCCTGTAATCCCAGCACCCGTTTTAGCAGAGACTTAATTTTTAAATGAAATCCCTTAATAAATGTTTGCTATGGACTGACAAGCTGTGAAGGTAAAGAAGACAACATTTGCCAACAGCCGGCGGAATGAGAGGAAGGAGCGCAAGAAGATTGAATCGGGTTGCAAACCCGGGGATCTGAGAGGATTGGGGGTACCGGGGTCGGTAACCGGGAGGGAATACAATGGGCGGTTTAGACTCTTCCTCCGAGAAAAAAACAGGAAGCCTCCCGTTTGTTTACTTAGCACCCGGGAAATGCTCAGCAAAGGCTCCTTCATGGGTTCGCGCATCCGTTCTAGGTCTGGGTACCCCGAGGTTTCCGGGGGGGGGCCACCAAGCAGAGAGGGAGAAGGGGATTGGCAGGCGCAGGGTGGGAACTCAGAAAGAGGGAGAAGGCGCGCTCTGGAATTGTGGGGAGGAGCCTACGCTCAGCGGGCGGAGTGCGTGGGCCAGCGGCTCCCAGGGAAGAGCCCGCTCTCTAGCTCGCGGAAAGCCGAGGCCCCCCGCCCTGCTCTCACGTGCTTTTCCCCTTCCCAGACTCACCCAGGACCAACACCATCTGCCCGCACAGACAGTAGTAGACGTGAAGCGGTTTCTCGCCGTCGTCATACTCCTCTCGGTCCCGGGTGTCCGAGCACACCACTGAGCGCGAGACGACCTTCGGCATTATTCTATTAATACCGCTACTCAATCCCAAACTTCCACAGGCTCCCGGAGTGCCGGAAGGCCGGTGAGGCAGGCAGAAGGTCGGGGGAAATGACGTCACGCGTACATTCCCGCTGTTCAACCCAGTCTTAATCTTCCCCATTTCTTCTCCGAGTTAGGCCGTAGACCGCTATTGGCGCCTGCAGTCGCCGCGTCCCTGATCTCTGGACAGTATCAGGTTGCCACGGCAACGCAAAGCCGGGGTGGAGAGGGTAGGGGAATCGAACAGTTACTACGTAGGCCGGGGAATCCGAACTGTGAGGGTTCTTGGGACGGCCCAACTGCCGGCCGGTGGGTTCCGGTTACAGGAGGTCTTTGGGTCCCCTGGCTTCGGGATCAATCCTCCCGACCTCTGTCACTCTCTTGTCTCTGTGAAAACGGTCAATGAGAGGGAACCTGCTACCTTCTCTCTTGAATCCATTTCCTTTTGGGCCGGTTCTTGTGGAGAAGGGGGGCGGGGGGGGGAGGGGTGTTCCTGACTTCTCTCTCTATATGTACTTTATAGTATAAAGTCTTCAACTTTGAGCCCTGTCTCCTATACGTGAGCCCTCTGGGACCTAGCAGGAGCACTTTTTCTCGTCCCCCTTCTGATAAGTATTTCAAATACTCGAAAACGAGTCTTCTTTTCTCCAAGCTAAACATGACCCCCACCCTGATCCTCAGATGGCAGGAACTCTTGGTTCCCTGTCATCCTGGTCCCCTCCTCTGGACACTTGTTAGCTCATCGATGGCCTTCCTAAAATGTGGAGTCCGGAACATAACACTATTCCAGATGTGGTGTGATGAGGTCAAAAGCACTCCCGGCCCTGATCACAGAATCCAGCCTGGGCCACTAAGAACGTCTCAGGCTCTGTCACCTGTAGCCAGCTGGTACAGTAAGTAGAACTCTGGGCCTGGAATCAGGAAGACCTGAATTCAAATATGACTTCAGACACTAGCTATATGGCCTTGGGCAAGCAATTTCCCTTTCTTTGCATCATTTCCTCCTCTGTAAAATAAGCTAGAGAAGGGAATGGCAAACCACTCCAGTGTCTTTGCAAGAAAATCCTAAATGGCATCACAAGAGTCACAGAGTCAGATTTCATTGAAAGATAACAATCTCAAGATTATCACCTATCTAGTTTGGACTTTGCCCCCATCCCGGGACTTTTTCAGATGAATCTCTGTCTAGTCAGGGAATCCTTTGGGAGATGGGAAATTGAGTCTAGACAGATCTTTTGGTATCCTGAACCTGTCAGCTATTGTGTTAGTTATTGTGCCATCAGGATGGTAGATTAAGAATGCTATCTATGACTTAATCCAAGTCACTAATTAAAAAAAAAATTTTGATCATAAAATCCTGACATGCTCTACTGGAAATATCCAACTAATAGTGCAGGAACAAGTTAACGTTGACTGTTTCAATGATTATTTTGTAGGTCCAGTTATCCAAGCCATTCAAAATCTACTTACAAATTAACCCACATTCTCTCCATCCAAAGGGATAGGTTTTGAGAGTTTCAAACTTTGATGAAATCAAAGTAAACCACATCCATAACATCCCCTTGACTTTCCAGTCCAGTAAACCTACCAGAAAAATAGAAGATTTGACTGCCATGACCTATTTTTGATAAAGCCTTGCTGATTGTTAGGGTTTTTAAATGACTTTTTGATGCCTTTTGTTTTTCTATCACACTTATATTCACATTAATATTCGCCACCCAACGATCTTTGAAGACAGGTAAACCCATTGAGCACATTGACCACTGATTGATGAGGTTTTTAAAATAACATTTTCATTTTTTTTTACCAAGGCAATTGGGGTTAAGTGACTTGCCCAAGGTCACACAGCCAGGCAGTGTTAAGTATCTGAGGTCAAATTTGAACTCAGGTCTTCCTCTCTACAGGGCTGGTGCTCTATCCACTCACCTTTTGGTTTTTTTTTTTTGTCACAATTATATTAACATTAATATTCTGCTACCCAATGATCTTGATCACAATGAAAACAGGCAAACCCATTGACCACTGATTGTTGGGGTTTTAAAAATAACTTTGATGCCTTTTGTTTTTATGTCACACTTTATTAACATCAATATTCTGCTATCAATGATCTTCTTCATTACATTGAAAACAGGTAAACCCATTAAACACACTGGCCACTGATTGTTGGGTTTTTGAAATAACTTTTTGATGCCTTTTGTTTTTATGTCACAATTATATTCATATTAATATTCTGCTACTCAATGATCTATCTTCTTTACCAAAATGAAAAAGGGCAAACCCATTTAACACATTGACCACTGATTGTTGGGGTTTTTTAAATGACTTTTTGATGCCTTTTATTTTTTGTCACAGTTATATTCACATTAATATTCTGCTACCCAAAGTTCTTCTTTACCACAGTGAAAACAGGGAAACCCATTGAACATATTGACCACTGATTATTGGGGTTTTTTAAAATGACTTTTTGATGCCTTTTGTTTTTTATGTTACATTTATATTAACCTTAATATTCTGCTACCCAATGATATTGATCACAGTGCAAATAGGTACATCCATTGAACACATTGACCACTGATTGTTGGAGTTTTAAAAATAATTTTTGATGCCTTTTATTTTTATATCACAGTTGCATTAACCTTAATATTCTGCTACCCAATGGTCTTCTTGATCACAATGAAAACAGGCAAACCCATTAAACACATTGACCAGTGACTGTTGGGTTTTTTAAAATAACTTTTTAATGCCTTTTGTTTTTATGTCACATTTATATACATATTAATATTCTGCTACTCAAAGATTTTCTTTAGCACAATGAAAACAGGCAAACCCATTGAACACATTGACCACTGATTGTTGGGGTTTTTTAAATTACTTTTTTTTTTTTTTTTTTGCTTTTTGCTGAGGCATTTGGGGTTAAGTGACTTGCCCAGGGTCACACAGCTAGGAAGTGTCTGAGACCAAATTTGAACTCAGGTCCTCCTGACTTCAGGGCTGGTGCTCTAACCACTGCGCCACCTAGCTGCCCCCTTAAAATTACTTTTTAAAATTGTTTTTATATCACAGTTATTTTATTAACATCAATATTCTGCTACCCAATGATACTGATCACAGTGAAAACAGGAAAACCCATTGAACACACTGATCACTGTTGGGAGTTTTAAAATAACTTTTTGACGCCTTTTATCTTTTATATTAAAGTTATAGTCAAATTAATATTCTCCTACCCAATGATCTTAATCACAATGAAAACAGGCAAACCCATTAAACACATTGACCACTAACTGTTGAGGTTTTTAAAATAATTTTGATGCCTTTTCTTTTTATGTCACAGTTATAATCATGTTAATATTCTGCTACCCCACGATCTTCACCACAATGAAAAAAGGCAGACCCAATGAACACATTGTCCACTGATTGTTGGGGTTTTTTAAATAACTTTTTGGTGCCATTTCTTTTTATATGACAGTTACATTAATATTAATATTCTGCTACCCAATGATCTTCTTGATCACAATGAAAACAAGCAAACCCATTGAATACATTGATCACTGATTTTTGGGGTTTTAAAAATAACTTTTTGATGCCTTTTGTTTTTATATCACACTTACATTAACATTAATATTCTGCTAGTAATGATCTTCATCACAGTAAGAACAGGTAAATGCATTGAACAAACTG
>JAJPUD010032939.1:0-11630 GCA_023553655.1 Myrmecobius fasciatus
GCTTTAAAAACCAAAAATTTCCCTCCCCTTCCAATTGTTTTTCTCCCTTCTTCATCAATTCCGACTCTCTGAGAGAGCAATATGGTCTTGAAGTTGGTTTCTTTGCTCCTGTTGGCTTTCGAATTGCACTTTGCTTCTGCTGGAGTCCGGGCTCCGCCAGCACCCAAACACAATCAAACCCATCAACTTTCACCAATTGCAGTAGAGACAGCAGAAGCTCATCTTCACTACCAGCAGCAAAAGGAGTTGCTGCAGGAACAAGAGCAGCAAAAGTCCTCTCAGCAGCACCTCTACCTTCCCCCTATTAACCGCAAGACTAGAGGTCTAGTGCAAAACATTGACCAACTTTACTCTGGAGGAGGTAAAGTGGGATACCTCTTATATGTGGAAGGCAAAAAATTTCTCTTGGATTTGGAGCAAGATGGATCAGTGGGCTTTCCGGAGTTTTTGTATCTTGAATCTGACCAGAGCACTCATCAGGGGACATTGCCTCCATCTCAGCGCTACCAGGATCACTGCTTCTACCGAGGCACTGTGGACGGGAGTTCTAGCTCCCTGGCCCTCTTTAACCTCTGTGGGGGGATGAAGGGCTTCTTTGCTATTAAACATACTCGTTATACCATAAAGCCGTTGTTCTTGGGGAAGAGGGAGGCTGAAGAGGGGAGGCTGTTTTGGGACCGGTCTCTTCGCATGCTGCACGTTTTCATCAGAGAGCGCTTCAGTTTCAAAACACTGAAGGCTCGCAGCAGTTGCGAGACCCCTAGCTCTCCCAGGACAGGCCATAGACAACCAGAAGCACTCCATACACGGGATAATCTAACGTCCCAGATCATGCCTTCTCCGCAGCCTTTTGCAGCATCAGCTCCGGAACCACAGAAGGGCTGGCGACGTCAGCGGCGCTCCATCTCCAGGGCCAGGCAGGTGGAGCTGCTGCTTGTGGCGGATGTATCTATGGCCAAGAAGTATGGCCGGGACTTGCAGCATTACCTGTTGACTTTGGCTTCCATCGCTTCCCGACTTTACAGTCACCCAAGCATTGAGAACCACATCCGCCTAGTGGTGGTGAAGGTAGTGGTGCTGGATGACAAGGAGAAAGGGTTGGAGATAAACAAGAACGCCGCTACTACTCTCAAGAACTTTTGCAAGTGGCAACACCAACACAACCAGTTGGGAGATGATCATGAGGAGCATTATGATGCAGCTATTCTCTTCACCCGAGAGGTAAGTTTGAAGTCAAACCAGGTCACCACCAAACAGATGATTATCCTCTAAGCATCTGTATAGTAGCCTGTCTGTAGTGTAATTTTCACAATATGGACTTGGGAAAATTTGGGAAGCTCTAGGGAGGATTAACAGAGAAACTGTGGTAATTTACGACCTCTTCCTAACCCCCCCCCAAAAAAAAGCCAACCTGTTTTGAGACTTAATGGAATTTAATCTTATTTCATTAATGCCTCATATTTGCCGCTGAAAACAGCAAATAAATACTGACCTTGGATTAGGTACTAGACCTAGAAAATTTTTACTTTACATAGCTGAGAAGGTGGGACTTAACTTGGTAAAGATAGTTTCCACATGTACGAGTTGCCTGTACCAATGAGATCATTCATCTAATTAGTCAGATGTAATCACTAACTTGTAACCTCGTTCACACACTTCCTGGCTAGGGACCATCGGAAGAAATCTCAGGTATTCTAACATTTAGGGATAGATAGAGCTAACTGCTAATATAAATAATAGCTAGATCTGTTAGAGTGTGTGTGATATGTATATGCAGGTATTTAGTTTGAATGGAAAGATAAAAAAAAATTTAATCTTAAAATCTTTCTGCCAAGAAATGAAGGGCAGCTACTTGCCCATGTGATTGAATTAGCTTCATAATTTTTATTTCTTAAGCTTTTTCATTTCTCTCCATTCTTTTGCCTAACATCTATCTATCAGCTAACATCTTATTGCTTACTTATGATCAAGAAAGGAAGCTGACCTCAAGAAACTCCCATTCTGATGAAGGAGAGTACAAGAAAATAACAAGGTATTTACAGATTTATGCACAGTAGATGGATATAAGCACATTCAATAAAGGGAAAGGGACTAGTAGTTAGAGGGAGGAAGGACTCAGAAAGGATCCCTGCAGAAGAAGGGATTTATTCAGAAAGAATCCAGGAAACCTAAGAAACAAAATGAGAGCATTCCCAGTTCAGGGGATACCTTTTGCTTTTTGGAGAGGCAGCAGATTATAATTTGTAGAAATCGGGCTTCAAGTTTTAAAGACCTAGATTTCAAGGCCTAACTGGACAAATATTTGAGTATGACTCTGGGAAAGGTATTTAATCTTTTTGTACCCCAGGCAGTTCCCTATAAATTGTATGAATTACTGCTCCAAATTGGTAAAAGTATCTTCACTCTGAGTTCCCTATACTGAGGAAATATCGCAGGTCTGGACCAAAAACAAAACAAAACAAAACTGTTTTCTTCCCTGCTATCCTATTTATACCTAGTGGTGAAGGAGTTGCAGGCAGCATGATGTCCAGTGCTGACAGCCCAGAGACTTGGATTCTAACCCAGATCCTGAACCTAATGAACATACATCTAACAACCTTGGACCTTACTTTTATAATGTGTGGAATGATGGAGCTGGTCTAGAGGGACTAAATTCCTATTCAAATATTACCTTATATGATTCTATAGTGACATGTCTCCACTCCTACCTTATAAATATTCTTAAACACACTGGAGAATCCAACATATGGTACCATTTATGCAGCTGTTGTCTCAGCTAAATATTTCCTGATAATAAGCTCCTCTCTTATCCAGTTAATGTTTATTTAATAAGAAAGACAAATAAATATGGGAGAATTGAGATGATTAAAGAGTCATTTAATAGATATTAAAAACCAGTTCAGTGAAGAAAATAAATATTCTAGGTATTCTAGTATTATTTAACAAAAACAATTTAATCAATACCTCATATATCTATGTAATTTAGGTTTGACCTTTCTTTAAGGAATATAGCTTATTTATATGGTTTTTGGTGTACTAAGAGAGTACTTTAGAAATTCCAATCCTCAATGGGATTAAACTATATATCCCATTGCATTTCAGAGTATCTTCTATATTGGAAAATTATTTAACAAAAGTGTGTAATGAAATGCCCTTGTTAAGAGAGCTTTCTAGTGTTAATGTGGTGGAGTAATTGGGATGTTGGACTTGTTAGAAAAACTTGTATTCAAATCCTCATTCAGATCTTTCCTAGTTCAGTAACTAAGCAAGCCTTAATTTCCAGAAATGTTTTCTCATTTCTAAAATAATGAAGGTGACCTTAATGACCTCTGAATTCTAATCCTGACTTTCTTCACTAGCTGTTTTACTTTGGTTATGGTACTTCATATCTATGAGCCTAGATTTCCTCATCTTTAAAGAAGAGATTTGGACTAACTCTTAAACATTAACTTGCTCTCATAGTCCTTTGATTCTACGGTAAGAAAATGGGCCTTGGTTTTATTAGGTTAGAGAGAAAATAGCATATACACATATAAACAATATCAGAACTCTCCACTGGAAGAAAAACAATACAAAACTTCTTAATCAGTTCACAATTTGCTAGAGATTCAGGTTTTACATATATAAATTGATGATATTACTGATATTTGACCTCAGATGAGAAGTGAAAATTGACTTATAAGCTCATTCTCTAAATGTCTGAGAAAAAATGTCTGAAATGGAGTTTTTGTTTGTTATTGTTTAAAAATAATAAAAAAAATAACATGCAAGGCACAGAAACTGAGTCATTCAGGAAACGGAATGACGTATTGCAGGATATTTAGAATCAGATAACTACTCCTCCCACATTCTCACTCATCTATCTTTCTTTATTTCTCACTTTCTTCTATTCTTTTCCATTCTCTCTCCTCACTCAGAAGACACTTCTGGTTTTAAAAGAAAGGGCTGATAAATTTGGAGTGAGGGATCACTCCAAAGGGCTAAGCATAAATGTAAATTAAATGTAAGCAAAGAGACAGGTGTTAAAGACAGCAATTTTAGATGAGAATGGACAACATATTTCTTTGTACATAATGAAAAATCTTTCCCTTAGTGAGAAAATCCTCTGGAATTTCTTCTTGAAGGATATTAGTTTATGTAATCCTGCCACAGTAGTTCTGTGACTATCCTTTTGAAATAAAATATTTTATCTTTTTCTAACTTGGGATTCAAGCTTAAAGAGGATTTTTTTACTCTTCTGATATTTTTTAAAACAATATATGACTTCTCATGAATTCTTTCTTTGCTATATTATAAGAAGCTGTACAAAAGCTATCTAAGTCAGTTCTCCTGTTGCTAAATTACTAAAGGCAGTTGATTTTTATTTTGGGTTTCCTTTTGATTCTCAAATTCAAATGTAACTTTCTTATTAATATTTTTAAGAAAAAATTATTTAGGCTTTGAAATTTTTTGTTTGTTTTTTAAAAAATTGTCACTATGCTAACTGAAAATGAGTAAACTGATACAAGTTTTTGACTTTTTTGGCCCTAATTGACTCTCTCTATTGTTTTATTTTATTTTTTGAAACAGTGAAAGAACACATTTTAAAAGCTGAAAATATCAAAAATATAATAATTTTATAGGATGCTTGACATTTTCAATTTGACTTTAATAATTATTGAAACAATATACTGTAGTTATCCACAAGAGAAAAAGTATATCAGTCCTTACTAAGCAAAAGCATACTGTTAGGAGGAAATTGGTTTTCTGGAATTTATTTACTATGTAATATGGCAAAAAAATTCAAAAACCACATGTACTTATTTGAAAACCACATTCAGACTACTGATGAGTTCAGTTTGTATATGGTTTAATTTTAGAATTGAGAAAAATGCCCAAAGCATTACTAAGTTTAGTGGGGGGGTGGAGTATGAAAGAATGTAAAGTGTAAGAAGACTGGCAAGGTGTGCGTGTAGGACAAGTTATAAGTGACTTTAAATGTCAAAGGATTTTTGTATCCTGGAAATAATAGGAAGTCACTGTAGTTTATGGGGAGGGTAAACATGGTAAGATTTACTTTAGGAAAATCACTTTGCCAGCTCAATGGAGGATGGGCTGTTGTGTGGAGAGACTTGTGACAGAGACTATTGTGACCAGCAAGCTATTGTAGCAGTCTAAGTGTAAGTTGCTGAAAGCTTACACCAAGATAATGATTATATCAGAGGGGGGAAAGAGGGTGCATTAAAGAGATATTGCAAAGGGAAATCAAAATATATTTGTGACAAATTAGATGGGGAGCAATTAGAGGAGTCCAGGATGACATCTAGATTGAGAACCTGAGGTACTGGAAGGATGGTGGTGTCTTCAGCAATTATAGGGAAGTTTGGAAGTGTGGAGGGTTTAGGGGAGAGATAATGAGTTCAGTTTTGGAAATACTGAGCTGAAGATGCTTAATTGACATCTAGTTGGAGGTGTATAATAAACACTTGAAGCTGCAAGAGTGGTGTTTAACAGAGAAGTTCAGACTGTATAATCAGATTTGAAAATCATCAGCATGAAAATTTTATTTGAATCTTTGGGAACTAATGAAATCATCAGGAAAAGAAGCTCTGTGATATATGCATTGGTTAGCAGGCATGATCTGGATGAAGATCCAGCAAAGAATGTTGAGAAGGAGTGATCATATTGGTAAGAACTGGGAGAGAATAATGTACCAAAAATCTAGAAAGAAGAGCGTAACAAGAAGAAGTTGATTGAGAATGTTAAAAGCTACAGAGAAGTCAAGAGGATTAGGACTGAGAAAAGGCCACTGGATTTGGCAATCAGATCATTGGAGAGAGCGATTTCCATTAAATTACAAGATTGGAATTATAGAGATGAGGAAAATAAGTGAAAGCATATACTGTAGTTGTTCTTTTCAAAGAAGCAAAATGAAAAAGAAATATGGAATGATAATTAGCAGGAACAGAAGGATCATATAAGGGACATGGTTTTTTATTGTTGTTTATTTTTTGAGGATAGAAAAAACATGGATAGGTAGTAGGGAAGCAACCGGCAGAGACTGATTATAAGTGAGAGAATGGGGATACTAGAATGGATGATCTGTGGGAAGGGATAGGATGATATTAATTATGTTTGTAGGTTTGCCTTTCCAAGAAGAAGGACCACTTCTTCATGTGAGATAGAGGGGAAGGAAAAAATACTAGCAGAAAGCCCTGAGCAATATGAAATGAGAAGGGAAGAAGAGAGAGCCCTCAATGAATGGCATCAAATTTATTTTTAAGTAAAATACAAGGCAAATGTCTTGTCTAAAGAGGAGGGGAGAGAGCAATGGGATGTTTGAAAAAGGTTGCTTAGCAGTTAAGTACATAGTTTGATAGGTTGTAAATACTGCTTGAATTTTATATTTTCAGAGATCTTCTAAATGATTGTTTTTCCAGCATGAAACAAAATTTGAGATTATGTTTTCTATGCTTGTTTATTACTTGGAATGACTATGGATTTTCTGCCATTATGCTAACAAGAATGAAGATAAGCAATTAATCTATTAAACTAGCACATTTTACTATTCTGAATGTTATTAGTACTTCTGTTAAAGTGCTAAGTATCTACATTAAAAATACATACCATTTTCTGAAATAAAAAATGTTTTCCTTCCCAAATAGTATGCTTTGCTAAAATTCATATCACTTTTGCCCTAAAGTAACAGAAACATGATTTCTTTAAAATTAAATTTTTCCTTCCAGAATCACTTCTTGGTTCATGATTTCCACTTCCATAGTATGCCATCCATTCTTCTTTAGAAGCAAAATATTTATTTGTCCTATTTATAAAACAGAAAATTGTTCATCTTTTCTCACCCTATAAATTCTAATGGATACTTTGTCAAAAACTATTTGTATATTATAAATATTGTAAACCAGGCCACTTAAGCAAGAGGTTAAGTAGAATAAAAAGTTAATTCACATTCATTATCATTCACTAAGTTTTTGTGTTCAAAGCTCATCTGGGTTTAAAGTGAATCTTATCAGGTGGTTACAGCCTCCATTTTGATCCCAAACTCAAAAAAGCTAAGCAATTTAGACACAAAAAAACTATTAATATATTAACTAGTCATAGTTGAGAGTTTAAGGCTGAACTGTTAACATTTTATGAAACAATGTAATTCCCCAAAGAAAAGAATTTTTAATATACATTTTTGTTTCATTTCACTATTAAATTTCCTAACAGTTCCATTTTTTCTTCATCCAGTTTTCTTCTCCAGAGTATTTTATAATTTCAATGTGGTTTTCTTTATTCATATTTTTAAGATAACTATTAATTTTACCTATAACTTTTCTGATGAATTCTCTTGTTGCATTACTGGTTTAAAAACTCAGATGGCAGCTCTAGTATTATTATGGCAAATGGAATAAATATTGTGATCTTTTTATAATACTTAACACTATACTATATAATTTTAAGTGGATTAAACTACATTCAATAGAATCAGAATTTGAGAACTATTTTTCAAAAAATTATTTAAGCTTTATTGAGGAGTCCAAATATGTTATTTCATTAGTATCCCAAAAGTTTTCATATAGAACCCTTCCAATGATGCAGATCAATTGCTTGTCTATAAACCTAGAACTTTAAACAGCTGCCTGATGCACTGAGAGGTTAAGTAATATGCCTATAATCACACAAATGATATGCTAAAAATCAAGATTTGAATATAGGTCTTCTGAATCTATCCACTATCCTCTTATGTAAATCTCATAACAAACAATATCCCATACTAAAAAGTCAGTCTTAGAGCAAAAATCCCAGTCAAGTAGAAAGTTTATGGAAAATGTTGTATGAGGATCAGAAAAGTCCATCTCTATCCCTAATAATGTTATGAAGAGGAATCAGAGAAAAATTGGTATGTGAGCACAAATCAGAGCAGGTCTCCAACTCAGTCTATAGATAGGATATGTGTGAGATATAAGATGTCAGCATATCTTATCTATTAGTGGTTATTGTCAGTAATATTATTACTGAAATATAACAAGACAGAAAGGATAACAAACTGGAGAGGCAATTAAAAAATTCCAATACTTGGTTTTGGATGTGTGGGGAAAAAATCATTTAAACTCTCAAGAGTTTCCAGGAAACTCTTTAACACAAGCCTACAATTTTATATGTTTCTAAATTATTTATGAATAGTTAATATTTTATTTTTATGTAGCTTTGCAAGTTATACTTTAAAAAGACAAAAGGAAGAAGGAAAATAGAATAACCATACTATTTTTAATTTTGTCAATTTGACTTTAACACTGAACTATATATTCATCTGCATGTAGAAATATTTTATACTGTAAATTTATTCTTTGACTATAAATTGAAAAACAATTCTGCATCTTCATTGGTGGAGGGAGTCTTGTCATCTGGATTTCCCTATGCTGATGAAACCTCAGATTCAAGAGAAATGATAACAATAACTATATGACACATTTGTTTGACACATTAAAGCTTATAAAACATTTCCTTAAATATCTTTATTAGATAGGTAGATGTGATGGTACCTTTGACATTTCTAGAAGAATTGTACTAAATCATTCTGGTCTAAATGAACTCTATACTGAATAGGGCCTTCATAAGATTGGAATTCTTCCTACACACATGATTTGGTTTAAACATGTTATAAAACAAAGATGATCACAAGTTAAAGCACTGGTAATTTGCAATGTTGTGACTAAGCGCTAATCAGTTTAAATAATTCAGAATATTTTGGTACCTTTAAAACTGATTTATTTTTTATTATCATAATCTTTAATACAAGAATTGCTGACCTTAACTAATTATCCTTCATCACCAGCATGGAAGATTAAATTATTTTGTACGGTAATGTCAAACATTCTAAAATAATGAGTTGTTATTAAATTTTAGGCAGTGCTGCAGAACAACTATATCTTCATGATTGATTGCTCAGTGATTTTAATGTAAAGAAATGATCCTTCATTTATTTAGGCCAAGTACTTAACATTCCAGAGAAATAATCGCTAAGTTGTCTGACTTTGAGTATTGATACAGCAATGCATATGTGATGAGCTGTAGAACTTTGAAGTGAATGGAGTATGCAGTTTTTATAAATGATTTGTGTGTGAAATAATAGAGAACTTTTAGGTTAATAACTGGAGAAATATGGACACAAATATTTCTGTGATTATGGGACAAATGTAATTTATCTGACTAAAAACAGAGTCTAAGAATTTAGTTACTGAGCTAAAGTGAAGTTGCAGAAAAGATCCAGCTGCAGATTGTTGGTGAAAGGACAGATTTTAGAATTTTGTAATAAAATGAGAATGTAACTTTTTCTCTGGCCTATCACTTCTTGTTGGGCAGTTTGGTCAGTAAGAGGTTAGAGGGTTTACTACTTCCATGTGAAGAAAGAATAGAGAAAAATGTTTTTTGTTCTCTATTTTGACTTGTTGCTGAGAAAACAAAGATGGAGAAGAGAACAAGAGCAACTCACAAGGGACCCAGTGAGAGTAATGGCTACATGGCTACCCCTCCTGGAAATCCCTTTGACATCTATTTTATTGGGTATAAGTAAAGTGAGTGAATAACCCATAAGAAAGAACCCAAGAAGAGAGTGAATCTGGAAATATTTGGAGGGGAAGTCTATACTATATATACATACATATATACATAAACAATGTTAGCCAAAACCACAAAAAAAAAAAAATAGAGCCGTAGGGAACCTTAGGCATAATGTAATCTAGTTTCCTTATTTTATATATGAAGAAAGTAAGGGTAAGAAAGGTAAAATGTCTTGTTTAAGGTCACACACTCAATTAGTGGCAGATTTGACCAGAACATAGGCTTTCTGATTTCCAAACTAGTGCATTCTATGTCCACTATACAATATTGTCCCATTATTATTTCAGAATACCATATTAATCCAATACAGTTCAACCAACATTTACTAAGAAACTACTGTGTATAAAGCACTGGAGTCAGTATTAAGAGAATACAAAGGTAAGAAAGCAAGGTTCCTGCCTTCAAATAGCTTATAATTTTGTCAAGAAGAGAGAGAATATAACTTTGAATTCCAAAAACATGTCAGAGGACTTCAAAAAGTTTGCAATTTTGCAATTGCTGTGGGCTAGGTCTGACTCAGACCAGACCCCTAGTCTTTTAAGTTAAATATTAGGTGCTTATTAAGTGTCAGGTATAGTATTATGAGCTCTCCATAAATGGTAATCATTCACTTTTATTTTAAAATTTCCCAGGTTTTAAATTTTTAGAAGAAGGCCCCCTCTTAGTGTGAGTAGTTTCCATTATTTACAATTTTTTCCATATTGCCATTCAGTTTAATAAAAGCATATAGTAATATTTAAGCAATGCTACATTTATAATGTAATTCCTGAATATTCTACAAATCACTAAAAATACTACTGTAAATTTAGTATTCTAGGTTATAATACTGGAAAGGATCTTAAATGTCACCTAATTCAATCCCCATTTTTATTCCTTTAAGAAATTGAGAAAAAGGACTTAATCACTTGACCAAAGGTAACCCTATATGAGAATCAAGGAATCTTCTGATTCCAAAGCCAATCCTATTTCTACTACCATTTTAAAATAGTAGAACTATTAAAAGAGATTCTCCTCAAAATAAAAATAGGGCAATTACAATAGATTATTTAAAAATCATCATATTAATATGATTGTGACTTAGAACATATATTTACAAACTGAATTTTGGCTGCTACTGCTGATTTCTAACATTTCTTTTCCTTTAAGATTCATATTTTAGTAGTTTTTCTTCTGTTCACCCCATTCCCTTTTGGAGAAAAGATTTTTAAATTGATGTTTTGACTTAATGAAAGAGCATATTATTCATTTATAAACATCACCCACTTAATGGTTGCTTATGAAATTGCATCTTCCTTTAGAAATGGTCATTCATTGAATTGTTTATAGATGCACATGTAGAATAAATAAGGTTGGATTTTTTTCTAACCTTCTAGAATATTTACATTCTAAGATATATTGTAGTTTGTATCTGTAGTGATAAATTCTTTGAAAAAAATGGTTAGATTGAATATAAAGTTAAATGTAGGGGTCTTTCCAAAATAATATCTAATTATTCTAGCTGTTAATGAAAGCATGCATTATGTCTTTACTGATATTACTATTGTAAAATGGAAAGTACGACTTAAGGTATTTTCTTATTTATTTATATTAATTAATTAATTAATTGATTGATTTTATTTTCCAGTTACATGTGAAAACCTTTTTTGTGTATATGTGTACATATTTCCATATGAATCATGTTGGGAGAGAAAAATCAGAACAAAAGGGAAAAATATGAGAAAAAATAGATGAAAATAGTATGTGTTTATCTAATTCAGTTTCCATAGTGCTCTCTGTGGATGCTAATGGTATTTTCCATCCTTAGTTTATTGGGATTGCCTTGGATCACTGAACCATGGAGAAGGACCAAGTCTGTCATAGTTGATAATTACACAATTCTGCTTTTGCTGCGTACAATGTTTTCTTGGTTCTGCTTGCTTCACTCAATATCAGTTCATGTAAATCTTTCCAGGCCTTTCTAAACTCATTCTGTTCATCATTTTTATATAACAATAATATTTCATTATTTTCATATATCATAACTCATT
>JAJPUD010032940.1:0-11630 GCA_023553655.1 Myrmecobius fasciatus
TAATTCAATCAGCAGAACTGCCCCAGGGTGAACTAAAGCAGAACTGCCCAGCACCTGACATAAATCAATCAGCAGAACTGCCCCAAGGAAAATTAAAACAGTTGTCCCACCTTTGCCTTAAACAGACCTCACACCTTTAAAAAAAAATTAATAAAAAACCAAAAAGAGCTATCAACATAGACAACTTTTATGGAGAGAGGGAAGAACAGACCTCAAATCCTGAGGCCCCTAAAGGTAAAGCAACTCCAGAAAAAGCCCCAAAGAGAGACATAAACTGGTCTCCATGTCACAAGGCTTTCTTTGAAGATTGCATAAAAAATCTTAAAAGAGAGTTAGAAGAAACATGGGGAAATGAAATGAGATCACTGCAAAATAAAATAGAAAAAAGAAAAAGAATGCAATGAACAAAAAAATGTAATTGGTCAATTGCAAAAGGAACTAAAAACAGTAACTGAAGAAAATAAGACATTAAAAATTAGAATCGAACAATTGGAAATGAATGACTCATCAAGACTTCAAGAATCAGTCGAACAAAAACAATAAAATGAAAAGATAGAGAAAAACATGAAATGCCTCCTAGGAAAAACAACTGACCTGGAAAAAAGATCTAGGAGAGACAATCTAAGGATTATAGGGCTTCCTGAAAGCCATGATGAAAAAAAGAACCTAGACATTATCTTCCAGGAAATCATAAAAGAAAACTGCCCTGATATCTTAGACCCAGAAGGCAAAACACTTATTGAAACAATCCACCGATCACCTCCTGAAAGAAACCCCAAAATTAAGTCCCCCAGAAATATCATGGCTAAATTCCAGAACTATCATACCAAGGAAAAGATATTACGAGAAGCCAGAAAGAAACAATTTAAATATCGGGGAGCCACAATTAGGATCACACAGGACCTACCAGCTTCTACTTTGAAGGATCGAAGGGCCTGGAATCAGATATTCCAAAGGGCAAAGGAACTTGGATTACAGCCAAGAATAAGTTACCCAGCTAGAATGAGCATTATCTTCCAGGGAAGACGATGGTCATTCAATGATATAGGAGAATTTCACCTATTTCTACTGAAAAGACCAGAACTGAACAAAAAATTTGATCTACAAACACAGAACACAAGAGAAACATAAAAAGGTAACAAGGAAAAAAAGAAAGTATAGGATTTAATCAGTCAATCAATAATTTATTATGTGCTTAATTAACATGGCACAATGTTAAACGCTGGGAATATAAATATAATCAAAAAGTACTTTTTGTTTTCTTTTCTCATTTTTTTCCTTTTTATTTGACTTTTCTTGTGCAGCATGATAATTGTGGAAATATGTAGAGAAGAATTGCACATGTTTAAAATATATTGGATTGCTTACTGTCTGAGGGAAGGGATGAGGAAAGAAGGAAGAAAAAAATTCAAACACAAGGTTTTGTAAGGGTGAATGCTGAAAACTACCTATGCATATATTTTGAAAATAAAAAGCTAAAAAAAGAAAATATATCTAAAATAGATTTTAACTATTAAAATGAGAGGGGAAAGGACATGTCCCTATTTTAGTTTTATAAAAGAGGAAGATTTTCTAAGTATTATTCTTAAATAATTAAATTTGTATAATCAGTGGGTTACTAGTTGCAGAGTAAAACACTTGACAAATATTCACTTTTTCTTGGTCTTCTTGTTTGGCCAATTTAAATTTAATGATACCGGATTTGCTAACTGTGATGGAGGAAAAGGGAGTTTCAAGAGGATTTGACACTTTCAGTTCTTCAGTCAGCAGAGACTTTACCTTGTGGAGATCAGATTCATTGTGCCTAAATCAGAAATTTAAATATTGTAAGCAGTGGTAAATTGTTCCTTATTCAGCAAAATATAATGAGTTGTAATAATCTTCTAGAGCCTTAGAATTATTGAGGATTATGAAGTCCCAAAACCAAAAGAAATCAAATTAGAAAAAAAAAGCAAAAAGACAGACTTTTCCCTCAAAGATCTTACATTTCAATGGAGAAAGAAAATATGCAAAAGAGGTGAAAGTGATACATTACTCAAAGTTCTATAGAGATGAATCAGCATTGTAGCCTAAAAAGAAATAAAGATTTGGTTGGCTTGGGTCTCCTTTAAAAAAAAAATGTTCTTGAGGGATTAGAAAGAAAGGCCTTTAGAATACAGAACAATTCCACTGGTAGAGTCCAGAGAGAAGTGAGCTTCCAAAATGAAGAGGTTTCTACAGCATGGTAGACAAAGTTCTATAGGGGTGGGTCAGGAGTATAATCTCCAGGATTGTTTCAGAAAAGAAAGATAGATTTGGGCAGCAAACAGCTGAGTTGAGGTTCTTGTGAGTCTACTTTTGAGGTCTTTAAATTGAAAGTAAAGGGGCAGGGGCAATACTATTCATCCATAGCAAAGAACTGCTTATTGGAGGGAATAGTAGATATAATAAAAGAATAGTAGAGATGATCAGTAATTTATAGGAGATAGTATCCAGTAATCAAATAATTTAAGAGCTGAAAGAAACCATAGTGCCTACTGAGTCCAATTCTTATATGAAAAGAGCCCCTCTCTACCATACCCAACAAGCAATTGTCTCACTTCTTGAAAAAGGAGGAGGAAAAAGAGAAGCAGCAATAGCAATGAGACTTTCATATGTCTATCCACAATTTAACAAGTGATGTATGATAAGCAAGCTCAATTAAAGATCCTAACACTAGTACAAAAATTTGACTTCTTAAATAGCACTGAGCCCTGGAATAAGTTTATGGAAGGATTACTTAAACTTCAGTTCTTCAAAGGATATAAATTTCATCAGTTCAGATGTTTATTATACCCTTTAATGCAAATTTCATCCCAATCTGTAACCCTTTATAACACTTATCCATGTCCTCCTGTAATCCTTTCTAGAATACTTTTGTTCGATTGTTTCAGTCATATTCAACTCTTCATGGCTATATTTTGGGTTTTCTGGGCAAAAATACTAGATGGTTTTACCATTTCTTTCTCCAGCTCATTTTATAGATAAAAAAAACTGAAGTAAAAATATCACATAGCTAATAAGTGTTTGGTTTTGGGGTTTTGTGTTTGACTATGATGGGTCAGATCTACCAAATTAAGTTGCTAGGGACTTAAATGGATTCTCTACAATACTGTAAAGGTTAGGGCACTGATTAGGCATGTGGGCTTCCAAACAGCATAGTAGTTCCAAAATATAATATGGATGTATTCCATTGTTCTTCTTGAGCAATTTCACCAAGGTCTGGTTTAAAAGTCAAGTGGTAAGAAAAATCATGTCTGGGGGTATAATTTGATATTACTTTGATAATAAGAAAAAAGAAAACCAGAGGGGGAAAGGCTATCATACAGGGGGAAAGAGGGAAAAGGTGGTAAAATAAGGTTAAAAAAAAGGAGGTAAAAATAAGGTAAAATCTCATGAAGAGGCAAAGAAAACCTAATATAATTGAAGGAAAGAAGAGAGGGAGATGAGCATTGTGCAAATCTTACTCTCATGAGATTGGGCTTTAAAAGTGTATATCAGACACATTTGGCTTCAAAAAGAAATTTGTCCTTCCTTATAGGGAAGTGGGAGGGAAAGGAGGAAAAGAAAGGGATAGACTAGTAGAAGAAAAATTAGAAGAATCAGGGGAAAGGAGTAAAAAAGGGGGCGGGGCCCCACCGGGGGGAGGATTGTTTGGGGGAGGGGGTTATCAAAAGCAAATTACTGAGGAGAGGGAAGGGAGAAAAGGGAAAGAAAAGGGAAAAACATAACTTGGGTAAATAAAATGACAGGAAATACAGAATTAGCTATTCTAACTGTGGATGGGAATGGGATGAACTCTCCTATAAAGCAGAAGGAAATAGCAGACTGCATTAAAAACCAGAATCCAACAATATGTTGTCTACAAGAATCACATCTAAAGCATAGTGACACATACAGGGTGAAGGAAAAGGCTGGAGCAGAACCTATTATGCTTCAGGTGAACCAAAAAAAACAGCAGGGGTAGCCATCCTGACATCAGATCAAGTAAAAGCAAATATAGATCTAATCAAAAGAGATAAGGAAGGAAACTATATTTTATTAAAGGGTGCCATAAATAATGTAGCAATATCAATACTAAATATATATGCACCAAGTGGTATAGCATCCAAATTCCTAGGGGAGAAATTAAGAGAGATGCAAGAAGAAATAGACAGCCAAACTATACTAGTAGGGGATCTCAACCTTGCTCTCTCAGAATTAGATAAATCAAACCACAAAATAAATAAGAAAGAAACTAGGGAGGTAAACCAATTGTTAGAAAAGCTGGGTATGATAGATCTTTGGAGAAAATTGAATGGAGACAATAGGGAGTTTACTTTTTTCTCAGAAGTTCATGGAATTTATACAAAAATTGACCAAGTATTGGGGCATAAAAACCTCAAAATCAAATGCAGAAAGGCAGAAATAGTAAATGCGTCTTTTTCAGATCATGATGCAATAAAAATCACATGCAATATAAGGCCAGGAGAAAATAGACCAAAAGTTAATTGGAAATTAAATAAACTAATCCTGAAGAATGAATGGGTGAAAGAGCAAAACATAGACACAATCAATGATTTCATCCAGGAGAATGACAATAATGAGACCACATACCAAAATTTGTGGGATACGGCCAAAGCGATTATAAGGGGCAATTTTATATCTCTAGATACTTACTTGCATAAAATAGAGAAAGAAAAGATCAACGAATTGGGCTTATTATTTAAAAAACTAGAAAAAGAACAAATTAAAAACCCTCAATTAAATACCAAATTGGAAATTCTGAAAATAAAAGGTGAGATCAATAAAATTGAAAATAAGAAAACTATTGAATTAATAAACAAAACTAAGAGTTGGTTTTATGAAAAAACCAACAAAATAGATAAGCCTTTAGTTAATTTGATCAGAAAAAGGAAAGAGGAAAATCAAATTGTTAGTCTCAAAAATGATAAGGGAGAACTTTCCTCCACTGAAGAGGAAATTAGAGTAATAATTAGGAGTTACTTTGCCCAACTTTATGCCAGTAAGTTTAATAATCTAAATGAAATGGAGGAATATCTACAAAAATATAGATTGCCCAGGTTAACAGAAGAGGAAATAAATTATTTAAATAGCCCAATATTAGAAAAAGAAATAGAACAAATTATTAACCAACTCCCTAAGAAAAAATCTCCAGGGCCAGACGGATTTACATGTGAATTCTACCAAACATTCATAGAACAATTAGTTCCAATACTATACAAACTATTTGAAAAAATAGGGACAGAAGGTATACTACCAAATTCTTTCTATGATAACGATATGGTGCTGATAGCTAAACCAGGTAGGGTGAAAACAGAGAAAGAAAACTATAGACCAATTTCCCTAATGAATATTGATGCAAAAATTTTAAATAAGATATTAGCAATAAGATTTCAGAAAGTCATGCCCAGGATAGTACACTATGACCAAATAGGATTTATACCAAGAATGCAGGGCTGGTTCAATGTTAGGAAAACTATCAGCAAAATCAATTATATTAATACCCAAACTAACAAAAACCATGATTATCTCAATAGATGCAGAAAGGGGGCGGAGCCAAGATGGCAAACTGCAGACAGCGTCCTCTGTGAGCTCCTGAGACCTTCCCTCAGACCCAGACAAATTGAGCCTCTGAATTGGTGCTGGAGTGAGGGATCGACCAAACACTTGGACCACAACGCACTTCTATCAAATATCTACTTTGAAAGAACTTCTGAGGTCAGTTTTAGACGGGCAGAGTATGGAGCAGCTCCCAGCACTCAGACGCCAGTGCGCAGCCGGGGTGCAAGTCCGGGGCTGGGAAGGACCAGAAGATTTTAGGCTGCCAGGAAGTCCCTGGGAGACGCTTGGGCCACTTGGCTCTGCTTGCGCGCAAGTGCTTTAGCAGGTCTACCTTTGGTAAAGGATGGATTGAGAGCAGCTGAAAGTGTGGTCCTAGTGGGGATCTAGCCAGATCAGCCCCAGCCTGGAACTCAACTTGGCAAACTGCCCCAGGGCAAATTAAAACAGCTGCAGATTCCCTGCTGGTGACTGATACCTCAACTCAAAAGCATGAACAAGAAGAAGAGAGCTCTCACCATAGACAGCTTTTACGGAGAGAAACTAGAGAAGTCCCCAGATCCTGAGATGCTGAAAACAATCCCAGATAAAGCCACAAAGGTGGACTTAAGCTGGTATCCCTTTCATAAGGCTTACCTGGAAGATTGCATATAGAATCTGAAAAGAGAGCTAGAAGAAGATTGGGGAAATAAATTGAGAGCAGTGCAAGAAGGAAATATTGCCCTGCAACAGAGATGCGAAAAACTGGAAAATAAGTCTGGTGAATTGGAAAAAGTCGCCAACTCACTGGAAAATAAAAATAGTGAATTGGTAAAGGACAACAATTTACTGAAAAACAAAATTAGTGAATTGGAAAAAGACAAAAATTCACTGAAAAACAAAATTAATGAATTGGAAAAAGACAACAATTCACTGAAAAACAAAATTGGTGAATTGGAAAAAGTCACCAAATCACAAGAAAATAAAAATAGTGAATTGGTAAAAGACAACAATTCACTGAAAAACAAAATTGGTGAACTGGAAAAAGAATGCAATGAACCAAACAATTCAATTGGTCAGTTACAAAAAGAGCTAAAAAAGATAACTGAAGGAAATAATACCTTAAAAATTAAAATTGAACAAATTGAAATGAATGACTCAATAAGACTTCAAGAATCAGTCAAACAAAAACAAAAAATGAAAAAAATAGAAGAAAATATGAAATATCTCCTAGGAAAAACAACTGACTTGGAAAACAGATCCAGGAGAGAAAATCTAAGGATTATTGGACTCCCTGAAAGTCACGATGAAAAAAAGAACCTTGATGCTATCTTCCAGGAAATCATGAAAGAGAATTGCCCTGATGTTTTAGAATCAGAAGGCAAAGTTGGCATTGAAAGAATTCACCGATCACCTCCTGAAAGAGACCCCAAAATTAAAACCCCAAGGAATATCGTGGCCAAATTTCAGGACTATCACACCAAGGAAAAGATATTACAAGCGCTGGAAAAAAACAGTTCAAATACTTAGGAACTGTCATTAGAATTAGAATTAGAATTAGATCTGTCAGCTTCCACATTGAAGGATAGAAGGGCCTGGAATCAGATATTCCGAAAGGCAAAAGAACTTGGATTACAGCCAAGAATAAGCTATCCAGGTAGAATGAGCATCATCTTCCAGGGAAGAAGATGATCATTCAATGATACATGAGAATTTCACCTATTTCTAATGAAAAGACCAGATCTGAACAAAAAATTTGACCTCCAAACACAGAACTCTAGAGAAGCGTAAAAAGGTAAAAAGGAAAGAACTCTCAAGAACTATATCTCTACTAGCAGTATCCTTAAAGAATCGGGGGTATAATTTGATTTTACTTTGATAATAATTGAAAAGAAATTAGAGGTGGAAGGCATATCATACTGTAAAAAAAGGGGGGAGGGGAAAAAAGGTAAAATAAAGTAAAAAAAAAGGAGGTAAAATAAGGCAAAGTCTCATGAAGAGACATAGAAAATATAATATAATTGAGGGAAAGAAGGGAGGGTGATGAGTATTGTGTAAATCTTACTTTCATTAGATTGGGCTCTTAAAGAGTATATCAAACACATTTGATTTCAGGGAAAAACTTGGCCCTCTGTATAGGGAAGTAGGAGGGAAAAGAGGAAAAGAAAGGGATAAATTAATAGAAGGATTAGGGGAAAGATGTAAAAAAGAGGGAGGGTTCTAAAGGGGGGAGGACTGTTAGAGAAAGGTGGTCACCAAAAACAAAATACTGGGGAGGGGGAAAGGGAGTAAGGGGAAAGGGAAGAGAAAAATATAACTTTGGGTAAATAAGATGGCAGGAAATATAGATAGAGTCATTTTAACTGTGAATCTGAATGGGATGAACTCTCCTATAAAATGGAAACAGATAGCAGACTGGATTAAAAGCCAGAATCCTACAATATGTTGTTTACAAGAAACACATCTAAAACACAGAGATACATACAGAGTGAAGGTAAAGGGCTGGAGCAGAATCTTTTATGCTTCGAGTGAACAAAAAAAAAGCAGGAGTAGCAATCCTTATCTCAGATCAAGTAAAAGCAAAAATAGATCTAATTAAAAGAGATAAGGAAGGAAAATATATTTTACTAAAGGGTACCATAGGCAATGAAACGGTATCAATACTAAACATATATGCACCAAGTGGTATAGCATCCAAATTCCTAGAGGAGAAACTAACAGATACAAGGAGAAATAGACAGTTCAACTATACTAGTGGGGGATCTCAACCTTGCTCTCTCAGAATTAGATAAATCAAACCACAAAATAAATAAGAAAGAAGTTAGGGAGATAAACAAAATGTTAGAAAAGTTAGGTATGACAGATCTCTGGAGGAAATTGAATGGTGATAGAAAAGAGTATACTTTTTTCTCAGGGGTTCATGGAACTTATATGAAAATTGATCTTGTGTTAGGGCATAAAAACCTAAAAATCAAATGCAGAAAAGCAGAAATAGTAAATGTATTCTTTTCAGATCATGATGAAATAAAACTCACATGTAATATAAGGCCAGGAGAAAATAGACCAAAAGTTAATTGGAAATTAAATTATCTAATTCTAAAGAATGAATGGGTGAAAGAACAAATCATAGACACAATCAATAATTTTATCCAGGAAAACGACAATAATGAGACAACATACCAAAATTTGTGGGATACGGCCAAAGCGGTTATAAGGGGTAACTTTATATATCTAGATGCTTATTTGCATAAAATAGAGAAAGAGAAGATCAATGAATTAGGGTTACAATTAAAAAAAACTAGAAAAAGAGCAAATTAAAAACCCTCAATTAAATACCAAATTGGAAATTCTGAAAATAAAAGGTGAGATTAATAAAATTGAAAATAAGAAAACTATTGAATTAATAAATAAAACTAAGGGTTGGTTTTATGAAAAAACCAACAAAATAGATAAGCCTTTAGTTAATTTGATCAGAAAAAGGAAAGAGGAAAATCAATTGTTAGTCTCAAAAATGATAAGGGAGAACTTTCCTCCAATGAAGAGGAAATTAGAGTAATAATTAGGAGTTACTTTGCCCAACTTTAAGCCAATAAATTTGATAATCTAAATAAAATGAAGGAATATCTACAAAAATATAGATTGCCCAGGTTAACAGAAGAGGAAATAAATTATTTAAATAGCCCCATATTAGAAAAAGAAATAGAACAAACTATTAACCAACTCCCTAAAAAAAATCTCCAGGACCAGACAGATTTACATGTGAATTCTACCAAACATTCAAAGAAGAATTAAATCCAATACTATACAAACTATTTGAAAAAATAGGGACAGAAGGTATACAACGAAGTTCTTTCTATGATAGCGATATGGTGGTGATACCTAAACCAGGTAGGGTGAAAACAAAGAAAGAAAACTATAGACCAATTTCCCTAATGAATATTGATGCAAAAATTTTAAATAAGATTTTATCAGTGAGATTACAGAAAATTATCTTCAGGATAATACATCTTGACCAAGTACGATTTATACCAGGAATGCAGGGCTGGTTCAATATCAGGAAAACTATCAGCATAATCAATTATATTAATAACCAAACTAACAAAAACCATATGATTATCTCAATAGATGCAGAAAAAGCATTCAATAAAATCCAACACCCATTCCTATTAAAAACACTAGAGAGTATAGGAATAAATGGGCTTATCCTTAAAATGATTAGTAGCATCTACTTAAAACCATCAGCAAGCATCATATGTAATGGAGACAAACTAGAACAATTCCCAATAAGATCAGGAGTGAAACAAGGCTGCCCACTGTCACCATTACTATTTAATATTGTATTAGAAATGTTAGTTTTGGCAATAAGAAAAGAAAAAGAGATAAAAGAAATTAGAGTGGGTAATGAAGACACCAAATTATCACTCTTTGCAGATGACATGATGATATACTTAGAGAACCCTAGAGACTCAACTAAAAAACTACTAGAAACAATTCACAACTTTAGTAAAGTTGCAGGATTCAAAATAAATCCACATAAATCATCAGCATTTTTATATATTACCAACAAAGTTCAGCAGCAAGAGATAGAAAAAGAAATTCCATTCCAAATAATGGATGATAGTATAAAATATTTGGGAATCTATCTGCCAAAGAAAAGTCAGAAACTATACGAACTAAACTACAAAACACTTGCCACACAAATAAAATCAGACCTAATCAATTGGAAAAACATTAAGTGCTCATGGGTAGGCCGAGCTAATATAATAAAAATGACAATACTACCCAAACTAATCTACTTATTTAGTGCCATACCAATCAAACTCCCAAGAAATTATTTTACAGATTTAGAAAAAATAGTAGCAAAGTTCATTTGGAAGAACAAAAGGTCAAGAATTTCAAGGGAATTAATGAAAAAAAAAAGACAGATGAAGGTGGCCTTGCTGTACCAGATAGAAAACTATATTATAAAGCAGCGGTCATCAAAACCATTTGGTACTGGCTGAGAAATACAGCAGTCGATCAGTGGCATAGGATAGGATATCAGGACAAAAAAAACCTTAGCAATTTAGTGTTTGATAAACCCAAAGACCCCAACTTTTGGGATAAATACTCACTATTCGGCAAAAACTGCTGGGAAAATTGGAAACTAGTGTGGAAGAAATTAAGGCTGGACCTACACCTAACACCGCACACCAAGATAAGATCTAAATGGGTTTATGATCTAGATATAAAGAGTGATATTATAACCAAATTAGAGGAACATAGGATAGTTTACCTCTCAGACCTGTGGAGATGGAATAAATTTATGTCCAAAGAAGATCTAGAACTCTTAATTGAACACCAGATAGATAATTTTGATTATATTAAGTTAAAAAGTTTCTGTACAAACAAAACTAATGCAGGAAGCCCTATAATCCTTAGATTGTTTCTGCTAGATCTATTTTCCAGGTCATTTGTTTTTCCTAGGAGATATTTCATGTTTTTCTCTCTCTTTTCATTTTTTTGTTTTTGTTTGCCTGATTCTTGAAGTCTTGATGAGTCATTCATTTCCAACTGTTCGATTCTAATTTTTAATGTCTTATTTTCTCAGTTACTGATTTTAGTTCCTTTTGCAATTGACCAATTACATTTTTTTGTTCATTGCATTCTTTTTCCATTTTTTCTATTTTATTTTGCAGTGATCTCATTTCGTTTCCTCATGTTTCTTCTAACTCTTAAGATTTTTTATGCAATCTTCAAAGAAAGCCTTGTGACATGGAGACCAGTTTATGTCTCTCTTTGGGGCTTTTTCTGGAGTTGCTTTACCTTTAGGGGCCTCAGGATTTGAGGTCTGTTCTTCCCTCTGTCCATAAAAGTTGTCTATGGGAGAGCTCTTTTTGCTTTTTAATTCATTTTATTTTAAAAGTGTGAGGTCTGTTTAAGGCAAGGTGGAACAGCTGCTTTAATTTGCCCTGGGGCAGTTCTGCTGATTGAGTTATTTCAGGAACTGGGCAGTTCTGCTGATTGAATTATGTCAGGTGCTGAGCAGTTCTGCTTTAGTTCACCCTGGGGCAGTTCTGCTGATTGAATTA
>JAJPUD010032941.1:0-11629 GCA_023553655.1 Myrmecobius fasciatus
CACTATTTTTATTTTCTAGTGAGTTGGTGACTTTTTCCAATTCACCAATTTTGTTTTTCAGTGAATTGTTGTCTTTTACCAATTCACTATTTTTATTTTCCAGTGAGTTGGCGACTTTTTCCAATTCACCAGACTTATTTTCCAGTTTTTCACATCTTGCAGGGCGATGTTTCCTTCTTGCACTGCTCTCAATTTATTTCCCCAATCTTCTTCTAGCTCTCTTTTGAGATTCTTTATTCCATCTTCCAGGTAAGCCTTCTGAAAGGGAGACCAGCTTAAGTTCACCTTTGTGGCTTTATCTCGGATTGTTTTCAGAATCTCAAGATCTGGGGACTGCTCTAGTTTCTCTCTGCAAAAACTGTCTATGGTGAGAGCTCTCTTCTTCTTGCTCATGATGTTTAGCTGAGGTATCAGTCACCAGCAGGGAATTCTGCAGCCTCAGCAGCAGCAGCGGCAGCAGTGGCAGCAGTGGCAGCGGTGGCAGCAACAGCAGCAGCAGCAGCAGCAGCAGCAGCAGCAGACAGGATTTCAATTTGCCCTGGGACAGTTTGCCCAGTTGACTTCTGGTCTGGGGCTGATCTGGCTAGATCTGCACTAGGACCACACTTTCAGCTGTTCTCAATCCACCCTTTATCAAAGGTAGACCTGCCAAAGCACCTGCCCGCAAGCAGAGCAAAGTGGCCCAAGGGTCTCCCAGGGACTTCCTGGCAGCCTAAAATCTTCTGGTCCGTCCCAGCCCCGGACTTGCACCCCGGCTGTGCACTGGTGTCAGAGCTGGGAGCTGCTCAATCCCCTGCCCGTTTAAAACTGACCTCAGAAGTTCTTTCAAAGTAGATATTTGATAGAAGTGTGTTGTAGTCCAAGTGTTTGGTGAAGCCCTCACTCCAGAACCAGTTCAGAGGCTCAGTTTGTCTGTGTCTGAGGGAAGGTCTCAGAAGCTTACAGAGAAAGCTGTCTGCAGTTCGCCATCTCGGCTCCGCCGGATCAATGGTAATTTATTGAAAATGGTAGAAATGAAACTCCTCCTTGACAGCACATTTGGAATGATGGAACAGGTATTGGAGCCTATTGCCTACTCTTGCCAAGTTATATTTCTTGTATTTTTGTTTGTATTTTTTGAGTTAGTATAGAGCTTTAATAATATAAGTGCCTAATACTTCCACATCAACTTCATTTCAACAAAATATGTTAATAAAGAAGCTAAGAGCTTCTTTATTAGTTAGGTGGTGCAATGGATAGAGCACCAGCCCTGAAGTCAGGAGGACTTGAGTTCGAAGGTGATCTCAGACACTTAACACTTCCTAGCTGTGTGACCCTAGGCAAGTCACTTAACCGCAATTGCCTCAGCAAAAAAAAAAAAAAAAAAAAAAAAAAAAATCCACATTATCACTCAATTTTATTATATTAATTTACTGGTTTTATATATTTTCATTCTGAATTTTATAAATAACATGTAAAATTAGCACTTCTATATAAAAAGTATAAAAATATATTTTACATAAAACTGAAACACTATTGTTACAATTGATTTTATTTTTAAATGTATCATAAATTGAACATGTATCATAAAATAACCTTGTTTGCATCTTTGTAACCCATTCATTCTTTCAAAGAACACATTTTAAATAGCTGTTATTTTCATCATATATTCTAACATGAGCTCTATTGGGAACAAAAATCCAAGAACTGGACAACTGTAGAGCTAGAATGGAACTTGGAAATAATTGTTGTGACTTGTACTAAATAAATACATATCTATAATATCTATATATATATCTTTGTTAAACAGATATAGACATAAAACTAGAATCCATGTCTCCAGAAGTGTATCTAGGGATGCATTTTTAAAGGTGTGTCATGCAATGTGTAATCAAAAGTGTGAAGAAAGGAAGACATTTAAAGAAATTAATAAATCCATGAACTTATGAATGAGGTAGAGAAAAATGAGCAAATGAAATGCTGTAATGAAATATATCAATTTAATGGACTACATTGACATTTAATGACATATGTAAAAGAAAAAATTTAATAAGAAACATTAATGAGCAGGCTAAATGATATTATATTAGAAAAATGTACATGAAACACATTTTTTATTATGAAATCAAAGATTCATAAGAAGTATAACCAATGAGATGCAATAAAATGGTGTTTCTGGAGCTGAAGATACCTACATGAAAATGTGCCAAGGATTCAGATATCATGTGCACATGAAAACCACTTATGAAAAATGACACAATAAGTTTTGTAAAATGTAAGATTACATAATATACCTAAATCATAAACTCATGGAACTTTGAATAGAAAGGGGCATCAGCTAGACACATAGTCCAAGCCATATGGGGAAAGGAAACCTCATAGTAACATCCTCTTTAAATAGTAATCTTGTTTCTATATAAAGAATTACAATCAATAAAAATGAAGCTTTTACTTCATAAGGCAGGTTATTTCATTGTAGAGAAGCTTTAATTAGGAATTTTTCTCCACTAAATTTATCTCTTTGAAACTCCCATTCATTATTCATTGTTCTATCCTTTGGGGTCAAATAGAACATTTTGAATACCTTTTCTGGATGGCCAGCCTTCAAATACATGAAGATAAATATCTTGTGGCGTCTAAGTCTTTTTTTCCTTTAAATGTCCACATTAATATTTTTCATGACCTAATTTTTCTACAATCAATTCTTATGTTCCATAATCGTTATTCACACCACTATCACTCCATCCTTGTTGCATAAATATGGATCAAGAGCTATTTGCTTGAAATCCATAAATCACCGAGGTTCCATAGATAGTTTTCAAGTAGTCTATGAAGGTAGAGACAGGGAGCATATTATGTCTTTACTTTTCCATTTTACTATTTCTTGCAATTATTAAAAATATTTAGAAGAGTCCACAAATAAGAGGCTGTTCAAGGGGACCATGACATTAAAAAGCACAAGATTTTTGATTCAGATCATCTCCAATTTATCAATATCTTTTCAAAATCATATTACCTGGAATTGAATATTTACTCCAGATATCTGTTCAGGGCAGAGGCCAGGGAACTAATTCATCCTTATTCTTATGAAATGGGTCTATCATAAGATATCTGCAATAGGGACTGATAATGAGAAGCCAGGTCTCGATAATATAGGCAGCATGCTCTCTTAGATGCTATTTTTCGCACAGGTGTTTGACCAACCTGTTTCTGGACATGTGTATATAATGGAGAAGACTTATTCCCAGTACAGATCAGGTGTAAGTACACTATGGCTGTTATATCTTCTTTCTTTGCATCAACGATGTACTAATTGTTTGATGGCTGAGCTGGAAATAGATGTACAAAAGAAGAAATTGTTCTATTGATGACCCTTTCCTTCCTGAATGTGTTTGACTGAGGAAGATAAAGTGTTGTATCCCTCCATGTAATAAAGGGGTCTTTTTTACTCACTAACATCAACATAAAATTGATGACTAAGATGTATTTCCTCATAGGCTGCCCATAGATATGGGCTACCTACAATTTGTGTTTACTTTGATTGGTACAAGACCTTGTGAGAATTAAGATGTTTGGATCTTGACTAAGAGTAGCAGTAGGTACAAATAAGTTATAAAATCATGTCTTCTAGCAAGAGATAAGCCCTGGAAGCCAGGCTGAATTCAGACATGTACTTGGTAGAGCAAATGCTATATAATAACAAATTTAAGTTTTAGCTCATTCTCCCCAAGGAAGAAGATGGTTGTAGGAGGTCACCATACACTGTGTGGAATGCTATACAAACCTTGTACTCAAGTCTTCCTAATAAGAAATAATTACTCATTTATTATGTCTAGATACTTGGAATAGGAAAGAAGGAAGGAAGGAAAGAAAGAAGAAGGAAGGAAAGAGAGAGGGAGGGAGGGATAAAGGGAAAAAGGGAGGAAGGATGAAAGGAAAGAAGTAAAGAATCTAGCAAGGAAAGGAGAAAATAAATATTTATTAAAGCAAAAGAATAATAAAAATTAGGGCAAAAAACAGTCCCCACTTCCCAGGAGTGCACAGTATAATGGAAAATATAACATGCAAATAAATATGTCAACAATAACCTAAGGGAGAAAATCTTAGAAGGAAAGTATTATTATTAAAAAGGACTGAGAAAGTCCTTCTGTAAAAGGTAGGATTTAACTGAGATTTTAAGGATGTCAGAAAGCAGCGAAAAGGAAGGGGAGAGACCCAGAGATATGAAATAGCCACAGAAAATGTCTGAAGTGGGGAGATGGAGCATTTTGTGAAAGGAACATCAAAGAATCTAGTATCACTTGGATCACAGAGTAGATGGAGAGAGGAGGCTGAAATATAAAAACACTGGAAATATAAGAAGGGAGCTAGTTATGGAGGCCTTAAAAGACAAACAAAGAATTTTATGTTTGACCTTGGAAGCAGAAAGAAGTCACTGAAACTGATTGCTCAGCAAATTGAAAAGGTCAGCCTTGTGCTTTACAAAAGCCAATTTGACAGATGGATGGAGGATGGATTGGACTGGTGAGAAATTTGAAGAAGGGAGTCCAACAATCATTGTAATAGTCCAAACATGAAGTGATATGTGTCTGCACCAGGATGGTTCTCAGGAGAGAAGGGGCACATATAAAAAATGTTGCAAAAGTAGAACAATAGATTATGGCAATTTCTTAGAGAAGGGTATGTGACAAAGGGGGAGGACTTGAGGATGACAACTAGGTTATGAGCTTAGATAACTCAACAATAATCTGAAATTTAAGAAGAATGGGGGGGATAATGAGCTCAGTTCAATACATGATGAATTTGATATTTTCACATTAGTAATGTCAAATTCAAATAAAAAAGAGAGTCAATAATGCATAAATTAGAAACCCTTTAGACCACATATTGATTATTTTACAATGTAACATTATGGTTGTTTAAAAATATTCTTCAATTACACATTAATTGTGTTCAGTATATTTTAGAGTTTTGTGAGCTATATATAGTCCATATACAATATATTTGACTTCTTTAGTCCACATGATAAACAGTTTGAGATGTCCAATAAGCAAAGGTAAAGGTGAGACTTGAGATCTGGAAAGAGCTGAGGGCCTGGCAAATAGAAAAGGTAACTCAATTTGGAAGAGTTTATGACATAATGAAGTAAAATAGTATAGGAAAAGAAGAGGAGAGGGACCACAAGAAAGCCTTAGAGGACACTTGTGAGGAGAGGGACCATGAGAAAGCCTTAGAAGATACTTGTGATGATTGGACATGACCTGCATTAATATCTAGAAAAGTTGAAATAGTTAAGGGCAGAAATGCAGGAAGAGAATTAGCAGTGGATACTCTCAAGAACATGTAGAAAGAAAAGAATATCAAGAAGAAGATAATAGACAATTACAAAGGCTATAGAGAAGTCAAGAAGTACAAAGGATTTAAAATTTTATTATATTTGGCAATTAAGGGCTCATGACTTTGAAGGGTTTAATTTGAATGCTGGGGTTGGATGCAGTTGAAAAGAGGTAAGAAGACAGGAAATGAAAGCACCAATTTTAGAAGGCTTTCTCAATGATGATTATTGGATATAACCTGAATGAGGACCTAGTAAAAGAGAAATCATTAAGGACTAAGAGAGAAGTAGGAGGAGAATTAGGAGTGAATAGTTTCAGGATCATATAGAGAGAAGAGAATATCAAGGAGAAGAAAATAATGAACAAAAACAAAGACTGAAGAGTGGTCAAAAAGAATAGAGGATTAAGAAAATCTACCACATTTGACAATTAATTTGAAGGGAGTAGTTTCAATTGAAGGATGAAGCTGGAAGCAGTTATGAATAGAGTTAAGAAGAAAATAAGAGGAAAGAAAATGGAGATATAACTTTTAGAAGGCTTTCTCAAAATTTTAGCTACAAAAGGAAGGATACACACAAACACACACACACACACACACACACACACACATGATGTGATAACTGGCAGAGTGAGGGAATTTTAAAAGATGGAATAAATATGAAAGGATTTTAAGCAATAGGAAAAGAGCCAATAAATGATTAGTGAGAGAGTGGGGATAATTAAAGGGACAATTTGATGAAGAAGACAGAATAAAATGTGATTATTTGTGCACATGGACAGGTTGATTTTGCAAGGACAGAGATTATCTCTTCTTGGGAGAGTAGAGCAAGGAGTGAGAAAGTGATTGAAAGTATCTAAGTGATAGAGGATTAAAAAGCAGGATAAGAGGAAACTCTCAGCAAGTGACCTCAGTTTTGCCAATGAAATAGGTGACAAGGTTTTTTGTAGACGGGGGAGGAGAAGAGAAAATAAAAGGAAGTTGGAAGAAAAAAATATAAAAATTTGGAGAAAATTGATGGACTGAATGGACTAATGAATTAACAAAGACATTAAAATGATTGATTTGCCACAATGGACACCAAGGAAAGATTATGTCACCAAATTTATATTGGACCCAGTGAGCATGGTTTTGTGGTTTTCTCTATTTGAATCCACATTACATTAGTAGAATAAAAGACATTGGGTAATGGGAGTAATTTCCTTACTAAAGCCTGTCAGTGAAGGATCTTTGATAGTATCAGGAAACAAAAAAACCTAAAAAGAGACCAGTGTGGAACTAAACTGGTTCATCAGATAGTAAAGATAATAAAGGAAAGTATAGTCAGTGCAGGGGTTATCACCTAGGAAAGAAATGAAGAAGTAAATAGAGTGAAAGTCTTGGCAAAAACTCAGAACAGGTTTGGGGATTACAAGGTAGGAGGAAGAGTGGAATAAGAACAGATCATTGCCAGAAATAAGAATTCAAGATCCTTTGAATGTATACTTGATGGATTTGTGTTTTATGGCAAGATCAGTTATCTCTGTGGTGAGATGGAAATGTAGGGTATGGGAAAGAAGTAAGATGAGAAATTGGGAGGTTAGATGTTGGTATACCTTCTCAGTTAAAGTTCCTTTGTGAATACTGATTCATGTGAATTGGTTTAATTTTATTGGTGCACTAATTACTGGATAATCAATTATTGTGGTGTAGATACTAATTGCAACTGACTGTTGCTATTAAAGAATATACCTTAATTGAGACTCAAGCTGATAGCATTAGAAATTTACACCAGCCTCTTAAAAGTACCCCTAAAATCCTGATAAGAAGATGGAGTATTACTCTGAAGATTCATCTTGCCAGTAAATCATTGTTGTGATAAAGACCACCCAAAGTTTATCGATAGCTGTCCTTTGGTTACTTTAAAAATCAGTTTTAGTGGAAGTTGGAATACAGGCCTAATTTCCTAAGGGATATTGCGTGACCCAACCCAAGATTATATTAGAATTTATTTTTATTTTATCAATTTATTTTAATCTGTTAACATTCTGACAAATCTGTCCAAAACAAAAGCTTTACATTTAGAATAAAAAGGCTTGAATTCAAAATCTGGATTTTCCACTTACTATCAATATGAGTTTGAGTAAGTCACTTTATCTATAAAACTTCGGGAGGTAAATTAAGTCATCTTTGAGATCGCCTAGAGATCAAAATCCATAGTTTTGACCTTCATGATCTTCTTGTCTATGCTTCTCTCCTTGTGGATTTGTGACACCAACAGATAGACTAAAGTAGAATGTTGAATAATCTATTTGAAGAGAGCTGTCACTATTTCAGTCAATTAGGACATTGTTTTCTTTTTTGTCTTGTCTTGGACCAACAGAGCACTGTGAGAAGTGAATTAGCTGGCATTTGTGCAATGACAGAATAAGCAGAAGTTTATTCAAATCAGTAATGGAATCAGTAAATTCAGGAGAAAAAAATCAATCAATCTATGCATTTCACCTGTTTCATTGACTTGAATGATGATATTTAAGTACACAGAGACATTATTCAAATGGTGATGACTAGGAAAATATATTTAAGTTGCAGTATTGGATAATGACATTACATTAGATAGAAAAAAAAATCTTTTTTTAACCAGTACTTGTTACTCATTTAGTTCATGAAATCATAGCTTTAGAAGGAAAGATTTAGTTCACGATATCATAAATTTAGAAGAAAAAAGATGGCAAAGGTCATGTAGTCTAGCCTATTCAATTTACACTTGAAAAAATGGAAGCCCAGAATTTAACTTACTTGCCCAGAGTAACATGGAGGGTAGTAATTAATGGATAGCATTTTATTTTATCTTCCCTCCTCCCAAGGTAATTGGGATTAAATGGCTTGTCCAGGGTCACACAGCTAGTAAGGGTCAAGTGTTTGAGATTGGATTTTGAACTCAGGTACTCCTAATTCGAGGGCCAGTGCACCACTTTAGCTGCCCCAATGGATATAATTTTAACTCAGAGTCACTACTTCAAAAGTCAATGATTTTACCTCTGTATTCACAGACAGGATTATAAACTTGAACCTCAAAAAGAATTTAAAAGGGTCATGTCCAGTTGCCTCCTTTTACAAATAGGCAAAGTGATACTAAGTAAATTTAATAACTTCCTAATGTCACAAACTAGTAAGAAAGATCAAAGACTGATATGTCTAGAATTGGAAGGGATGTCAGGAAACTTCTACCCCAAACTCCTCACATTTCAGATACATAAACTAAGCCGTAATGGATCCCAGATTAAAACCTAAATCCTCTGAACCCTAATGGATCTGATGTTGTTTTCACTGTGCATCACTATCAAGCAGTTATAAAAAAACTATTATCAATGACAGGGATATTACAAATCAACTTTTAGATATTCCATGAGATGGGTTAAGATAACTTATGGTGAGAATATAAATGCTGCTTAAGTTAGAGATAAGCAGATCAAAGAAAAGAAAAATTTACAAGGATAAACAGAAGTATGTAATTTTAAAATCCAGATCTCATTGCTTTATGGTTATCATAGACCTTGCCTAAAGTCTGCAGGTAGTTGAAATGATCAACCAAATATTCAGGATGAATCTATTCACTCACTGAGTGAGTCTATGATTCTCTATAGATTGATTTGTCCTTTTATAGTAGAAGAATTCAGGAAGCTGATCATTCTTGGGGTATAGGGAAATGGAGTTTCTGAGAGAGGAATAGACCTTAAACAGTTTAAATACCGAATTTTTCATTATTGGCTAGAATACAGATTTTAAAAGTATGGTTATCATATAGATCTTATTATTTTTAGAAAACTAATAGATAGATGACTATAATCTATAGATAGAAATGTAGTGATGTATATAAATAAGTTCAAAGAAGGACATAGGTAGATATATAAAAGCTAAATAAGTATGAGAGAGAGAGAGAGAGAAAGTTTCTATTAAATTTTAAATTCATGACTACACCATGGCAAATATGTATATTGTAGGGGAAAAATGGTAAGTTTCAAAAATCAGCAACAGTAATACAAGGACAAGGGACTCATTGATATGGAGATGCATCATTCATTCATTCACCTAACCTTTATTTATTGTGGAAAAGGCCTCAAAGAAAACATAGTCCCTGACTATACCAAATATATAACCAAGAATGCAGATTAAAAAAAAAAATCAACACAAATAATATATTGCTTCAAGCAGAAAAAAATCACATATGTTGTATAAGTGGTTAAACTGAATATAGAGTTATGAATAACTTATTATAATATCATTTCTTAGCTTTAACAATAACTGCAGGCCAATGCAGAAAGCCAGGCAGACCTAAGTGGTCACACTTGCTTGAAGGAAATAGCATAATAGGATTTTGAACTGAAAAGGACCTGAGAGTTGACAGTACAAATCTCTTCTTTTCTTTGTAAGAAATAGGTGGTAAATGGGGGCGGAGCCAAGATGGCAGAGTGAAAAGGTGACTCTTTGTCTCTCCTCCAATCTTCTCTCAAATCAACAATAAAATAAGCCTCTGAACTAATCTTTAAGTCAACCAACTCAGAAATATTTGGACACTGCTTTCTGGAGAACTTCATATCAGGTTTATCTGACTCTGACAGAGAGATAAATAGACGACTCCTGTGTAGGCCGGAAGTGAGGGTGTGACTCAGCTCAGCTCATCCTGGCAGAAATTTCAAACTCCAAACTCCAAATTCCAAACACCTAGAGTTTATCTGAGGCACTTGGGACACTCTGCCCTGATTGGGGGCAGGTGTTCTTGCAGACTTGCCTTGTTTAAGGAGTAATTCGGACTTAGTCCTAGCCCCCACTGGCCCAGCACCTTAAGTTAATTTACCGAAGTGCCCCAGGGCAAAGCTCTTCAGCCGCCTTTCAGCCGCTGTTTTTTTTTCCCTACCTTAAAGAGATATCCACGCTATTTAAAAAAATGAAAAAGCAAAAGAGAGCTCTCACCATAGACAGCTTTTATCAAGGCAAAGAAGCATTGACCCCAGATCCTGAGGTTCCTTTAGACAAAATACCAGAAGAAGGTATTAAAGACCATCACTGGTCACTTTTTCAAAAGGGCTTTCTGGAAGATTGCATAAAGAACCTCAAAAGAGAGCTGGAGGATAAATGGGAAAATAAACTGAAATCAGTGCAAGAAGGATACAATATTTTGCAAGAAGGATATGATGACCTGCAAAAGAGATGTGAAAAAGACACCAATTTATTGAAAAACAAAATGAAGTGGAAAAAGAGTGCAATGAACAAATTGACCAGTTACAAAAGGAGCTTAAAAAGGTAACTGAAGAAAACAATACTTTAAAAATAAGAATTGAACAAATGCAAGTGAATGACTCAATAAGACTTCAAGAATCAGTCAAACAAAAACAAAAAAAATGAAAAATTGGAAGAAAATATGAAATATCTCCTAGGAAAAACAACTAACTTGAAAAATAGATTTAAGAAAGACAATCTAAGGATTATTGGACTTCCTGAAAGCCATGATGAAAAAAAGAATCTAAACACTATCTTCCAGGAAATCCTGAAAGAAAACTGCCCTGAGATTGTAGAATCAGAAGGCAAAATCACCATTGAAAGAATTCACCGATCACCTCCTGAAAGAGACCCCAAAATTAAAACCCCAGGGAATATCGTGGCTAAATTTCAAGACTATAGCACCAAGGAACAGATTCTGCTAGCAGCTAGAAAGAAACAATTCAAATACCGAGGATCAATAATTAGAATCACGCAGGATCTGTAAGCCTCCACACTGAAGGATCGAAGGGCATGGAACCAGATATTCCGAAGGGCAAAGGAACTTGGATTACAGCCAAGAATATCCTATCCAGCTAGAATGAGCATTATCCTCCAGGGAAGAAGATGGTCATTCAATGATATAGGTGAATTTCACCTATTTCTAATGAAAAGACCGGATCTGAACAAAAAATTCAACACCCAAACACAGAACTCAAGAGATGCATAAAAAGGTAAAAAGGAAAGGAATCTTGAGAACCTTATTTTTACTAGGGGGATACTTAAAGTTTGGGGGTATAGTTAACTAGATATTACTTTGAAAATATGAAAAAGAACTAGAGGGGGAAAGGTTGTCATACTGGGGAAAAGAGGGAAAAACTGGTAAAATAAGATCTAAAAATAAGGAGGTAAAAACAAGGTAAAATCACTTAAAGAGGCAAAGAAAACCTAATATAATTAAGAGAAAGAGTGGAGTGAGATAAGCATTGTGTAAATCTTACTCTCATCAGGTTGGGCTCTAAAAGTGTATATCAGACATTTGATTTCACATAGAAACTTGTCTGTTGCTAGAGGGAAG
>JAJPUD010032942.1:0-11115 GCA_023553655.1 Myrmecobius fasciatus
AAACTTTGAGTATCTCCCTAGTAGCAATAAAGTTCTCAAGAGACCTTTCCTTTTTACCTTTTTATGCATCTCTTGAGTTCTGTGTTTGGGTGTCGAATTTTTTGTTCAGATCTGGTCTTTTCATTAGAAATAGGTGAAATTCACCTATATCATTGAATGACCATCTTCTTCCCTGGAGGATAATGCTCATTCTAGCTGGATAGGTTATTCTTGGCTGTAATCCAAGTTCCTTTGCCCTTCGGAATATCTGGTTCCATGCCCTTCGATCCTTCAGTGTGGAAGCTGACAAATCCTGTGTGATTCTAATTATTGAACCTCGGTATTTGAATTGTTTCTTTCTAGCTGCCAGCAGAATCTGTTCCTTGGTGCTATAGTCCTGAAATTTAGCCACGATATTCCTTGGGGTCTTAATTTTGGGGTCTCTTTCAGGAGGTGATCGGTGAATTCTTTCGATGTTGATTTTGCCCTTTGATTCTACAATCTCAGGGCAGTTTTCTTTCAGGATTTCCTGGAAGATAGTGTTTAGATTCTTTTTTTCATCATGGCTTTCAGGAAGTCCAATAATCCTTAGATTGTCTCTCCTAGATCTATTTTCCAAGTCAGTTGTTTTTCCTAGGAGATATTTCATATTTTCTTCTAATTTTTCATTTTTTTGTTTTTGTTTGACTGATTCTTCAAGTTTTAGTGAGTCATTCACTTGCATTTGTTCAATTCTTATTTTTAAAGTGTTGTTCTCTTCAGTTACCTTTTTAAGCTCCTTTTGTAACTGGCCAATTTGTTCCTTGCACTCTTTTTCCACTTCACTAATTTTATTTTTTAATAAATTGGTGTCTTTTTCATATCTCTTTCGCAGGGCATCATATCCTTCTTGCACTGATTTCAGTTTATTTTCCCATTTATCCTCCAGCTCTCTTTTGAGGTTCTTTATGCAGTCTTCCAGAAAGGCCTTTTGAAAAGGGGACCAGTGATGGTCCTGGCTGATGTTCTCTGGATTTTTGTCTAAAGGAACCTCTGGCTCTGCGGTCGTTTCTTTGCCTTGATAAAAGCTGTCTATGGTGAGAGCTCTCTTTTGCTTCTTCATCATATTTTTTTTTTTTTTTAGACAGTGTGGATATCTCTTTAAGGTAGGGGAAAAAAAAGCGGCGGCTGCAAAAAGCTTTGCCCTGGGGCACTTCGGCGAGTTAACTTAAGGTGCTGGGCCGGTGGGGGCTAGGATTAAGTCCGAATTACTCCTTAAACAAGGCAAGTCTGCCGGAACACCTGTCCCCAATCAGGGCAGAGTGTCCCGAGTGCCTCAGATAAGCTCCAGGTGTTTGGAATTTGGAGTTTGGAGTTTGGAATTTCTTCCACCATGAGCCGAGCTGAGTCCCACCCTCACTTCCGGCCTGCACAGTTGTCGTCTATTTATCTCTCTGTCTGAGTCCGACTAACCTGGTATGAAGTTATCCAGAGAGCTGTGCCCAAATATTTCTGAGTTCGTTGACTTGAAGATCAGTTCGGAGGCTTATTTTATTGTTGATTTGAGAGAAGATCGGAGGAGAGGCAGAAAGTCACCTTTTCACTCCGCCATCTTGGCTCCGCCCCTCCGTTAAAAAATATTTTTAAAAAGCATAATAATCACAGGACCATTCCTTAATATAATCAAAATGTAAAACCAAGAACTAGTATTATTTATGACAGCAAAACACTGGAAGTTATTCTAATAAGATCATTGTGAAGAAAGGATGAGTGCCCATTGTCTCCATTATCATTAGACATCATCAAATTTCTAGCTATAGTAGTCAAAAAAAGAAATGAGTAGTAAGTTCAGATAAAGAGAAGGCCAAATTTTCTCTACTTATAGATATCTCTACTACCTCATTTTTGGATCATTTTTAGAAAATGATCCAAAAATGAGGTAGTAGAGTAAGTAAAGTAGCAGGATAGGAAATAAATCTAGAAAAATCATAACTTCTGTTTGCTACTACAAAAAGCAAATAGGATAACAATTTTCCTGGTTATGATTTACTGTTGGATGAACAGCCTGTTTTATGGAGCTCCTTCTTCACTACTTCTCTCTTGGACAGGCTCTGCAACCAAGCAGTGATCTGTGTTCAGAATTTAACAAGAATAAGAAAGCAGGGTCTTTGGGATTATTTTTGGGAAATTATACTGTGGTGTTTTTTTTTGTTTGTTTGTTTAAGGATCCTGAGCTTTTCCCTGAAACAAAAGCCTTCTCTTTTAACACCAGCATTCTTGTGATTTCTGGCTCTGAGCCATAGAATATTCCATAGTTTCCAAAAAATTAAAAGTTGCTTTGTCACCAAGTGGGTAATGGAGAAGCTCATGGTTATCATGAGCAGTTGGTCACATACTAGAAATGAACTGTATAGAAGAAATGATAAAAAGATGTCATCAAGTAATTTTCTATAACCAGAAAACAAAGATGTGCTAGTCATAAAACAATACTGATGGATAGTTCACATGTTCCATTAGTATGTATATGATTTAAAGAGGTCTACAAGGGAGAATAGAGGAATTTCTTTATAACAAGAGGAAAAAAGGGAATTGAAGGAAAATATTTTGTTTTATTAGTTGTTTCTCTGGGAAACTTATTATTTAAAAAACAAACCAACCTGACCAATTAAACTACAGAAACTATCCATTCTGACTTAAAAAGACAAGTTCAAATATATTCTAAGACCCACATCAAACCACTGATTCTCTAACAGTACTCAAATACATGCCTGGTTAATGTCCTAAAGTGGCTCCTTCTGAAAGAATAAAAAAAAATTAATATTTTAAAATCATTTCTTTGAAAATAACTGATTTTGAGGAAAGAGATAAAGCTTCATACTTTTCTTCATAAACTGAAACAGAACAAAATAAATGGTAAAATGCCTCTCTTCCCTCTGCCTAAAAAAAAGAAAAATCAACTAAGGGAAAAATGTTTTCAATCTTCTGTTTTCTTTTCTCCAGAGCTCTCCACTGAAGTAGGATAACAGGTTGTTCCTGTTAGCTGACACCTCACTAGGACTAGTCTGCCTCCTCCCACCCTTACTCCATGAATAATATAAATATTTCACAAGTATCTGATGTAATTGTTGTTCTGACAAGCTCTTCCTAATTTAAAATGGCTTTTAATGCTACAGAGCCATTTTGATGGCAGCAAGCCATGGGCCTGCCCCTGAGCTCTCTTTTTCATCTCTTTTCCTCCCTACCCTTCAGCCCCTTTTTGTTTTCCCACCACATACAAAACTGTTATAAACTCCCTAAGGAGTTTCATGTGTGAATGAGTCTCCTTGGGGTATGTGAGATGAGCCATCATGAGAAGATTTTTTCCTTTATGTGTTGGAAGGAATTATTTGGTCTGGAAATAATGAAGTTGAAAGCATTAAAGAATTGCAGGCTAGTGCCCACACACCCTACTACATACATTCCATTAACATTTTAGCAATGTGGCTGAGATACAGGGCTGTGCATGTAGAAGTAAACACAGCTGCATATATGTATTTCAATGATTATAATTCAGATAATTTCCTGATGTGTTTAAAGATATACATAGATTATGGGGTTGGAAGTGAGAAGAAAAAAAAAAGTCCTTTTTGGATGGTGGTTTAAAAGGTATGATCAGGCCTGTCTTCATTTAGGGACTTACAAGGTCCCAGTATCTTGCTCTTATGACAACTTATATTTGAACTTGATCTATTTTGTGTAGGCTTTGATCCCTACTAAAATATAAATATTCCCCGGGAAAATTAATCCTATCAATCATTTACATTTTAGTGTGAATTGGTGATTTTCTGATAGAAATTCAAACTTTGAATACTTAGGGTTTTTTTTTCTAATATCTTTTATAATTCTTGCCTGATCTCCTTCCTCTTTTGACCTCATTTAGTGTAACAATGTACTCAGAGTCCCAAGAGAGCTACCCAGAGGCTTTAAACATGCCTCTCTTTTCCCTCCCTCCAGCCCACCCCCCACCCCCAGCATCCTCTGAAATCTTTCAAAAGTTACCAAGTATCTCTTAATTGCCAACACTGACAATCTTTTCTCAATTATTATTCTTCCTGAATTCTTTACAGAATTTGATACTGCTGGTCACATTTCCATTTTGTATATGCTCTCCTTTTTGGGTTTTTATGTATTATGAACTTTTGGTTCTCTTCCTAGCTTTCTAGCTGTTCCTTTTCAGTTTCCTTTACTGAATTATCAACCAAGACATTTTTACTTTGGGTAAGGGTGCCTCTGGACTCTATTCTGACTCCTCCTCCCATCCCTTAGTATAATTTCATTTGGTGGCCTTATCAGCTCATCTGGGCTTCATTATCATCTCTTTGTGATGACTCCCAAACCTATCTCTCTAATCTCTCTTGAGTTGCAATCCCCCATCACAACTTGACTATTGCATTTAAAAAATATTAACAGTTTAAACTCAGCTCCCTGAAAACTGAACTCATTTCTTTCCCAAACCTATTCCTCTGAATTTTCCTATTTCTCTCAAAAGAAACACTCACATTTACTGTCTTGACTCCTCACTCTCCCTCATTCCACACATCTACTGTGTGGCTAGATCTTGCCTTTTTTACTTCCTCATTTTTTTCTATCAGATACCCTGATTCAGGCCCTTACCTCTTCTCACCTATTCTTTTATAATGGTCTCCTACTCAATCTCCCTGTCTCAAATCTCTCCCTTCTCTAACCTCCTCACTCAGTTGTCATAGTGATTATCTTAAAGTGCAAGTCTGGTCTTATGGCTCCTCTACTGAATAAACTCTTATGGATTCTTATTGACTATAGGATCAAATATAAAATCCTCTCTTTGGAATTTAAGGACTATCATCTGTCCACAATCTGTCTTGCAATCCTTATTGCACGTTCCTTTCAATGCCATATGATCCAATCAAACTAGCCTTATGTTTCCTCATCATGACTTACCATTTCCTATCTGTGTCTTTTTAATGGCTGTCCTTAAGCCTAAAGGGCCCTTCCTCCTCCCCTCTGCCTCTTAGAATCCTTGTTTTCCTTCAATACTTAACTCACCATTTACTACATGAAGCCTTTTCTGATCTCCTAGATGCGAATGTTAAATCAAGAAGCATTTATTAAATGCTGGGTACTATGCTTAGTGCTAGGAATGTAGATATGAATAAAAAAGAAAGATAGTTTTGGATATAAATACAGAAATAAAACAAAACAAAAAACAAAACAACAAAACAAAACAAAAACAAAAACCTTATCTCAAGGAGCTTTCACTCCATTGGAGGAAATAAATGCTCTGGGAATTCAAAGGTAAGACCACAAATTTCCTTTAATGTCATAATTTTAATTTAGAGTTAAAACAGGGACAAATTGATGTTCAGGGTGGGGTTTCAGAAAACAGTTGTAACTGGAATGTCATGTCAGGTTTCTTTGTGGTAAGTAGAGAAGTCTAGTTCTTCAGATACAGATTGGATGGTCACTCAACTATGGTTTCCAGTGGCACAGTACTCTGTTTACTTTTACCCCTACACCAATGATATTAAGAAAATGTTCTTTCATTTGGGAAAGAACTAGATCAGAAACTTACAGGGATATTAGAATTCTATAAAAACATAAGTCTGCCACATCTAACACCATATACCAAGATAAGATCTAAATGGGTTCATGATCTGGATATAAAGAATGATACTATAAGTAAATTAGAGGAATGTAATATAGTTTACCTCTCAGACCTATGGAGATGGAATAAATTTATGTCCAAAGAAGAACTGGAACTCTTAATTGAAAACCAGATAGATAACTTTGACTATATTAAGTTAAAAAGTTTTTGTACAAACAAAATCAATGCAGACAAGATTAGGAGGGAAGCAATAAATTGGGAAATCATCTTTACATTTAAGGGTTCTGATAAAGGTCTCATCTCTAAAATATATAGAGAATTGTCTCATAAGAATTCAAGCCATTCTCCAATCGATAAATGGTCAAAGGATATGAACAGACAATTTTCAGAGGATGAAATTAAAACTATTTATAGTCATATGAAAAGGTGCTCCAAATCACTATTGATCAGAGAAATGCAAATCAAGACAACCCTGAGGTACCACTTCACACCTGTCAGATTGGCTAAAATGACAGGAAAAGGTAATGATGAATGTTGGAGGGGATGTGGGAAGGCTGGGACACTGATGCATTGTTGGTGGAGCTGTGAACGGATACAGCCATTCTGGAGAGCAATTAGGAACTATGCTCAAAAAGTTACCAAACTGTGCATACCCTTTGACCCAGCAGCATTTCTATTGGGCTTATATCCCAAAGAAATCATAAAGGAAGGAAAGGGCCCCACATGTGCAAGAATGTTTGTGGCAGCCTTTTTTGTAGTGGCTAGAAACTGGAAACTGAATAGATGGCCTTCAATTGGAGAATGGCTGAATAAATTATGGTATATGAATGTTATGGAATATTATTGTTCTGTAAGAAACGACCAGCAGGACGATTTCAGAGAGGCCTGGAGAGACTTGCATGAACCGATGCTGAGTGAAATGAGCAGAACCAGGAGATCATTATACACGGCAACAACAATACTATATGAGGATCAATTCTGATGGACATGGCTCTCTGCAACAATGAAGTGTTTCAAACCACTTCCAATTGTTTGGTGAAGAAAGCCATATACACCCAGAGAGAGGGATGTGAAACGTGGACCACAACATAACATTCTCATACTCGATTGATGTTTGCTTACATTGTGTTTCCTTTATCTGATATGTCTTTTGTGTAGATACAATTTTTCTTGCACAACAATGATAAGTTTGGAAATATGTATACATATATTTGACTTGTCAAGTATTTTAACATAATTAACATGTAGTGGATATCCTGCCATCTAGGGGAGGGGTGGGGAGTTGGGGGGAAAAATTTGTAACAGAAAGCTATGTAAGGGTTAATGTTGAAGAATTACCCATACATATGTTTTGCAAATAAAATTAAATTTAAAAAAAAAAACATAAGTCTGGGGATTTTGGTTTGTGTTGTGTTGGTTATTGCACATTACTCCAAAGAAATTTCTTTTTTTTTTTTTTTAATTTTATTATCTACCCACAAGAGTTCTATTTGGGATAGTGGTTTCTGATGGAGCGGTCTTTCTGTAAGCATAGGACTTGAGACCACCAGCTTATTTTTCCAAACATTTAATGCCTTAGTGCTCTCTAGACACATTTTTTCCCAGAATATTTTCCAGAAGGTTTTTAAGGATGTTTCTGAGCTCTTTTAAAAAAAAAAATGACACATAGGGTTTGGAGGGGCCAGACTAATATAAATTAGAAGTCGACAGACAACTATTTGAAACTTCATCCAAAGGGCATTTTCCCCTTCAACCCAAATATTAAAGTTCCCCATCTCCTTTCTTTTCCCCCTCTTCCCTCACTAAAAATTGATCCAATCCTTTACATATTTAAGCATTTGGTACAATAAAAGATTATTAACTGACTTTCCAGCACCATTGACATTTTCAGGCATGTGTGCCTTGAAATATATAATACGCAAATCTTTTTAATAATCCCTCCCCTACTTACCCACCTCCCCTCCAAAGCTCAACTTCATTAATACAGAATTAAAGAAAAGGATGTCTCATTTCAAAGATTTTACCTTCACTTTCTCTCTCTTTCTTCCTCAGGCCATGTGTTTATACTATGGGATCCCCCATAAACAACAGGGCCCTTTTTCCATGCCAGGAACCACCAGTTGCCATGTCAACATGGCAGGCTACAGTCCGAGCAGCTGCATCTTTTGTTGTTTTAATGAGTGGGGAAAATTCTGCCAAGCCAACACAGCTTCAGGAAGGTACAGTACATGTGTTCTTTGCTTATTTATGTATTGCAACTAATGTTGGACTCAGAAACCCAAAAAGGAATGTTTTCTAAATTTTAAATAGTTCTTTAGTTAAATTGGAAATCAATCCATTATTAAATAAGCTGTCAGGTAATGAAATGGGGGACCCCTTGTTACCAGTTAATTTTTTTATCTAAGTCAGTAGTTGGTTCTGTATCATGTTATGAGAAATAAGTTGGTCGTCTCTTGGTTTTTGATGTGGCAACCTCATATGGGCAGGCAACCACATTATAGGAACAACAGTATAATAACCTTATTTAACTGAGGTTGTCAGAGAAGCAAGGTAGTCTTTTATATATATATATATATATATATATATATATTTGAAGATGCAATTTTTGCTAAATAAGCTTTTTCCCATGCCTCAAGAAATGAAGAAATTAATGTATGAAAGAGCATTTGTTAAGTGCATACTGCAGGCCAGGCACTACTCTTAATGATGGGAATACAAATACAATAGGTCCTGCCCTTGAGGAACTTGTATTCTAATAGAAGGAGAGACTACCAATGTGAGAGTCATGGCCACAGAACTGAATATTTGGGGTATTTTCTTCTGTCTCTGTAGACATCAAGTTTGTGATTTCACAGAATCAAAACTGGAGGCCATCTGGTCTAACCCTCTTAATTTAATATGAAAAAGTAAGGCCTAGAGAGATTAAGTGATTTGCCCAAAATCACAAAGAAAGTAAATGACAAAGATAAATGAATATACTAACTCCCAAGTCTGCATTTTTTTTCTTTTAAATTGTAATCAACAAATGAACTTTTCAGTATACAAAGGAAAAAGAATGAAAATTGCTCAAGAAACATAAATTGAGGAATGATTGAACAAATTATGGCATACAGATGAAATGGAACATTCTTGTGCTGTAAGGAACAATGAAAGAAATGGTTTCAGGAACATCTGGGGAAATATGAACTGATGCAGAGATGAATGACAACAAGCAGGAGAACAGTTTACAAAATAATAACATGGTAAAGAAAACAGCTTTAAAAGATTTAAGAACTTTAGATCTTTTGATCAGTGCAGTGCCCAACCACAGTTTCTGAGTACTGGTGAGGAATTATGCTACCCACCTCCTATAGTTGTGATCTCAAGATGTAGAATAAGACATATATTTTTAGATAGGGCAATATGTGCTTTTGTTTTGTTTAGTTTATGTATGCACATTTAAAAATAAGCTATATATAATAGAGAGTTGCTGTTTCATGTACAGTCCTCCATTTCTGTTCTATCATGTATATCAAAATGCTCGTTTTTATTTGGTATTTATTTCAGAAAAAATTAAAAGTAAATTTTTTTTGAACTTAATACCAAAAAAGCAAAAATTAACATTTCTAGCATATTACATGTAAAACTACAAAACTCTGTTGCTTTTTGTTGATTTGAGAAAATAAGCAAAAACTATATTACTTTTAGAACTATTTTACTTGTCTCTGTTTTCTTCTGAACGTTCTTCTTTTATCTTTTGTGCATTAAAAAAATATTTTCTATGATCCTTTTTTTTTTTCAATGTAACTCCATTGTTAACTTTCCAATCCCTCCACCCCACAGGGGAAAATACACTATACAGACTTTATAACAAAGAAGCATTCAGAACAAATTTATACATTTGCCATGTCCAAAATGGGTATCTCAATTTCTATTTTGAGTCTTTCACTCCTGTCAGGATAAATAACATGCTTTGTCACTAATCCTCTAGTGGTTGTTCATTTATTTTTCAGTTGGATCTGACTCGTCATGATCACATTTGGGGTTTTCTTTTTTTTTTTTTTTTTGCTTCAATGAAATCTATTTATTTTGGTGATTCTTTTGGGCAAGGGACTCTTCAGGGTGCTAGGAAAGCTGCAGTCAAATTTAATAGTCATCAAGTCATTTATCAAGCAACTATTATATACCAAACACTTTGTTAAACTCTGGGGATACAAAGAAAGGAAAAGAAAATCATTGTTGAAACTCACAGACCAATGCATATTATTACTATTACTAATGCTGTTGTTGCTGTTACTACTATAAGCATCATTTCTTATAGAACTTTAAGTTTACAAAGTACTTTGTATATCAGCATATTATTTCATCCTCACAACTTCACAACTGTCCTGTGAAAAAGGCATTATTATCATATTCATTTTATACTTGGGGAAACTGAGGATGAGAAATTTATTTATTTATTTATTTATTTTTTTGCTTTGGTTATCATGAATGGACATTTTATTTTATTTTTTTTTTTAATAAAGCTTTTTATTTGTAAAACATATGAGTGACCCACATTTGGGGTTTTCTTGGCAGAGATACTGAAGTGGTTTGCTATTTCCTTTTTCTATTCATTTTATAGATGAGGAAATTGAGGCAAACGGTATTAAGTGACTTACCCAGGGTCACATAGCTCATAAATATCCAAGATCAGATTTGAGTTCATGATGATGATGAGGCTTCCTGAATCCAGCTCTAGCACTTTATTAATTATTTTACTTAGCTGCCTCCAAACAGTCGTATTGATTAGAGTTCTGAAACCTTTTGACTTTTTTTTTTGAAGAGCATTTTCTTTCCTACTTCTGTTCACTTAAGTCTCTATCAGTTCATAAAAGACTTTCAGATTACTTATACATAGTATCTTTTGTAATTTTTTTTAAATTTTATTTTATTTGCATAACATATGTGTAGGTAATTCTTCAACAATAACCCTTACATAGCTTTCCGTTACAAATTTTTCCCCCCAACTTCCCCACCCCTCCCCTAGATGGCAGGATATCCACTACATGTTAATTATGTTAAAATATTGGCAAATCGAATATATGTATACATATTTCCAAACTTATCATTGTTGTGCAAGAAAAATCTTATCTACAAAAACGATATATCAGATAAAGGAAACACAATGTAAGCAAACATCAATCAAGGAGTATGAGAATGTTATGTTGTGGTCCACATTTCGCATCCCTCTCTCTGGGTGTATATGGCTTTCTTCAGTGAACAATTGGAGGTGGTTTGAAGCATATCATTGTTGAAGAGAGCCATGTCCATCAGAATTAATCGTCATATATTACTGTTGTTGCCGTGTATAATGATCTCCTGGTTCTGCTCATTTCACTCAGCATCAGTTCATGCAAGTCTCTCCAGGCCTCTCTGAAATCATCTTGCTGGTCATTTATTACAGAACAATAATATTCCATAATATTCATATACCATAATTTATTCAGCCATTCTCCAATTGAAGGGCATCTATTCAATTTCCAGTTTCTAGCCACTACAAAAAAGGCTGCCAC
>JAJPUD010032943.1:0-11629 GCA_023553655.1 Myrmecobius fasciatus
CCCCCCCCATTTCTTCTTTGCTCAAGACATCTATTGATCACTTAATTGTTCTGTGAATCCTAACCTTCTTTAACATTCCAAAATCCTCTTGGTCAGTCATACCCACTATCCCACACTACCTCAAAGCTTACAATACTATGGAAACCCAACTTTTCAACATTTCTCACAATTTCCCCATCTCCTTTTTAATAAGGATTTGGTTTCCACATTTTTTGTTGCCCCTTCTTCAGACCTTTTAACATCATCTTTCATTCCTCATCTATATTTTAATCTTCCTCAAAAGTAACCATTCTAATTTAACATTTCTCTTTAAACTAAAAACTTGTAACCTGAAAGGAATTAGACAAACAAAGGAATACAATAAACTTGGCTCAAACAAGAAGATAAAGCAATATGTTCCACAATCCTTAATTAGGTATATGGTTCTGAGTAGATCCTCAGCTAAAACCCATCATCCCCCTTCTGTCTTTTGGGGTGATGGAATTCCAGGGACCAAGGAGTGAGATCCCAGTCTTCCACAGGAATCATGTCTATTTCAAACTGGAAAGGGGCATAGAGTTGAGTCATCTCACAGGGTAGAACTTTAAGGACTTTATGTTATACATATTTATGCATCTATGAACAGTTAGATTGACTAGGCCAAATATTCCTTTACCTAATTATTTAGGATATAAGGACCTTATTTTTCAGATGGAAAACTGCAAGATCTCACATACTTATATTGTACTCATATTTTCTATTCATCACTTACTCTGATTAAACAAGCTTGCCATAAGAGGAAAAAGCTGGGACATAATAATCACAATATGTTCCATGGAACATATTCAAATATTGACTATGTGTTAAGGTATAAAAACGTCAAAATCAAATGCAGAAGAACAGAAATAGTAAATGTGTTTTTTTCAGACCATGATGCAATAAAAATAACATACAATATAAGGCCAGGAGAAAATAAAAAGAAAGGTAATTGGAAATTAAATAATCTAATCCTAAAGAATGAGTGGGTGAAAGAGCAAATCAGAGACACAATCAATAATTTCATGCAGGAGAATGACAGTAATGAGAATACATACCAAATTTGTGAGATACGGCCAAAGCAGTTATAAGGAGTAATTTTTCTTTTACAATTTCTAATAAATTTATTTATTTTCAATACAAATCACTTTATGAATCACATTGGGAGAGAAAAATCAGAGCAAAAAGGAACAACCATGGGAGAGAAAAATAAAACAGAAAAAAGAAGTGAATGTAATATGTGTTGATTTACATTCAATCTCCATTGTTCTTTATTTGGATGCAGATGGCATTTTCTCTCCAAAGTCTATTGGGATTGTGACTGAGAAGAACCAAATCTTTCATAATTGATGATCATACATTCTTACTATTATTGTGTATAATGTATTCCTGGATCTGCTTGTTTCATTGAGCATCGGTTCATGTAAATCTTTCCAGGCCTTTCTATAATTGGCTTGTTCATCATTTTTTATTAAAACTTTTTATTTGCAAAACATATGTATGGGTAATTCTTCAACATTAACCCTTACAAAGCTTTCTGTTACAAATTTCCCCCCCCTACTCCCCACCCCTCTATAAGTGGTAATTTTATATCTCTAGATGCTTACTTGTACAAAATGGAAAAAGAGAAGATCAATGAATTGGGCTTACAATTAAAAAAGCTAGAAAAAGAACTAATTAAAAACCCTCAATTCAATACCAAATTGAAAATTCTGAAAATAAAAGGAAAGATTAATGAAACTGAAAATGAGAAAACTATTGAGTTAATAAATAAAACTAAGAGTTGGTTTTATTAAAAAACACAACAAAATAGATAAGCCTTTAGTTAATTTAATTAGAAAAAGGAAAGAGGAAAATCAAGTTGTTAGTTTCAAAAAAGGAAAGGGAGAACTTTCCACCAATTAAGAGGTAATTAGAGCAATAATTATGAGTTACTTTGCCCAACTTTATGCCAATAAATTTGATAATCTAAATGAAATGGATGAATATCTACAAAAATATAGATTGCCTAGGTTAACAGAAGAGGAAATAAATTATTTAAATAGCCCCATATTAGAAAAAGAAATAGAACAAGCTATTAACCAACTCCCTAAGAAAAAATCTCCAGGGCCAGATGGTTTTACATGTGAATTCTACCAAACATTCAACAACAATTAATTCCAATGCTATATAAACTATTTGAAAACATAGGGAAAGAAGATGTACTGCCAAATTCTTTCTATGATACAGATATGGTGCTGATAGCTAAACCAGGTACAGTGAAAACTGAGAAAGAAAATTATAGACCAATTTCCCTAATGAATATTGATGCAAAAATTTTTAATAAGATATTAGCAATGAGATTACAGAAAGTCATCCCCAGGATAGTACACTAGACCAAGTAGGATTTATACCTGGGATGCAGGGCTGGTTCAATATTAGGAAAACTATCAGCATAATCAATTATATTAATAAACAAACTAACAAAAATCATATGATTATTTCAATAGATACAGAAAAGGCATTTGATAAAATCCAACATCCATTCCTATTAAAAATACTAGAGTGTATAGGAATAAATGGGCTTTTCCTTAAAATGACCAGTAGCATCTATTTAAAACTATCAGCAAGTTTCATTTGTAATGGCGACAATTTAGAACCATTCCCAATAAGATCAGGAGTGAAACCAGGCTGCCCACTGTCACCATTACTAATTAATATTGTATTAGAAATATTAGCTTTGGCAGTAAGAGAAGAAAAAGAGATGAAAGGAATTAGAGTAGGTAATGAGGAAACCAAATTATCACTCTTTGCAGATGACTTGATGGTATACTTAGAGGATCCTAGAAACTCACCTAAAACCCTGTTAGAAACAATTCACAACTTTAGCAAAGTTGCAGGATACAAAATAAATCCACAAAAATCATCAGCATTTTTATATATTACCAACACAGCTCAGCAGGAAGAGATACAAAAAAGAAATTCCATTCAAAATAACTGTTGATAGTATAAAATAGTTGGGAATCTATCTGCCACGGAACAGGCAGGAACTATAAGAACTAAAGTATAAAACACTTTCCACACAAATAAAGTCAGATCTAATCAGCTGGCCAAACATCAAGTGCTCATGGATAGCCCAAGCAAATATAATAAAAATGACAGTAATAGGTAAACTAATTTACTTATTAATGCCATACGAATCAATCTTTCAAAAATTATTTTAGAGCTCTAGAAAAAATAGTAGCAAAGTTCATTTGAAAGAACAAAAAGGTCAAGAATCTCAAGGGAATTAATGAAAAAAAGGCTGATGAGGGTGGCTTTGCTGTGCCATATCTAAAAATTATATTATAAAGCAGCAGTCATCAATACCATTTGGTATTAGTTAAGAAATAGAGCAGTTGATAAGTGGAATAGGACTGGATAACAGGACAAACCAGGCAGTAAATACAGCAGTCTAGTGTTTGATAAATCCAAAGACCCCAGCTTTGGGGATAAGTACTCACTATTCCACAAAAACTGCTGGGAAAATTGGAAACTTGTATGGAAGAAATTAACGCTTGACCCTCACCTAACACCACATACCAAGGTAAGATCTAAATTGGTTCATGATTTAGATATAAAGAGTGATATTACAAGCAAATTACAGCAACATAGGATAGTTTACCTGTGAGATGTGTGGAAAAGGAAGGAATTTGTGTCCAAAGAAGAATTGGAACTGTAAACTGAACACCAGATTGATAATTTTGATTATATTAAGTTAAAAAGATTTGTACAAACAAAACAAATGCAGACAAGACTAAGAGGGAACCAATAAATTGGGAAATCTTTAAGGATTCTGATAAAGGCCTCATTTCAAAAATATAGAGAGAATTGTCTCATATTTGTAAGAATTCACATCACTCTCAAATCAATAAATGGTCAAAGAATATGAACAGAAAATTTTCAGATGATGAAATTAAAAATTTTGATATCCTGAAAAAGAACTTATTGTGGAGGACTTCCTTCCGGGGGTGGAGCCATGGTGGCGGAGATCAGACAGGAGTCTCTGTAGCCTCCTTTAACCTTCCCTCAAACCAACAACATATGAAGCCTCCAGACTGATTTTGAAGGAAAAAAAAATCCACAATATCTGGAGGACAACATGATTCTAGAAGAAGATACTCTGGAAGAACCTCAAAACAGGTCTGTTTTAATTGGGCAGGGAGGGTGGTCTGCTGAACCCAGACTGCAGCTCAGGGAGACTGGGGCAGGGAGCTGGAGCAGGGAGCTGGAACAGGAGTCGGAACAGGAGTGGGAGCGTTGTGCTTTTCACACACCTGGGAGTCTTCTGCAGGCCTCTTGGACCAAACTGTCCTGATTGTGGGCAAGTGGTTTGGGGGGTCTGCCTTTTGTGGGGGGTAGATTGTGAACCACCGAACCCCTGGTGAGCATCGGGCCTAGCTGCCATTACACAACACCCTAGGGTGATCAATCAATCAGCAGGACTGATCAGAACCAGAAATAATTCAATCAGCAGAACTGCCCAGTTCCTGAAATAACTCAATCAGCAGAACTGCCCCAGGGCAAATTAAGCAGCTGTCCCATCTTTGCCCTAAACAGACCTCACACCTTTTAAAAAAAATGAATAAAAAACCAAAAAGAGATCTCACCATAGGCAACTTTTATGGAGAGAGGGAAGAACAGACCTCAAATCCTGAGTCCCCTAAAGGTAAAGCAACTCCAGAAAAAGCCCCAAAGAGAGACATAAACTGGTCTCCATGTCAGAAGGCTTTCTTTGAAGATTGCATAAAAAATCTTAAAAGAGAGTTAGAAGAAACATGGGGAAACGAAATGAGATCACTGCAATATAAAATAGAAAAAATGGAAAAAGAATGCAATGAAAAAAAATGTAATTGGTCAATTGCAAAAGGAACTAAAAACAGTAACTGAAGAAAATAAGACATTAAAAATTAGAATCGAACAATTGAAAATGAATGACTCATCAAGACTTCAAGAATCAGTCAAAGAAAAACAAAAAAATGAAAAGATAGAGAAAAACATGAAATATCTCCTAGGAAAAACAACTGACCTGGAAAATAGATCTAGGAGAGACAATCTAAGGATTATAGGGCTTCCTGAAAGCCATGATGAAAAAAAGAACCTAGACACTATCTTCCAGGAAATCATAAAAGAAAACTGCCCTGATATCTTAGACCCAGAAGGCAAAATACTCCTTGAAACAATCCTCTGATCACCTCCTGAAAGAAACCCAAATATTAAGTCCCCCAGAAATATCGTGGCTAAAATCCAGAACTATCATACCAAGGAAAAGATATTACGAGAAGCCAGAAAGAAACAATTTAAATATCGGGGAGCCACAATTAGGATCACACAGGACCTAGCAGCTTCTACTTTGAAGGATCGAAGGGGCTGGAATCAGATATTCTGAAGGGCAAAGGAACTTGGATTACAGCCAAGAATAAGTTACCCAGCTAGAATGAGCATTATCTTTGAGGGAAGAAGATGGTCATTCAATGATATAGGAGATTTTCACCTATTTCTACTGAAAAGACCAGAACTGAACAAAAAATTTGATCTACAAACACAGAACACAAGAGAAACATAAAAAGGTAACAAGGAAAAAAAAAAACAAAACTCATGAGAACTATATTTATGTTATAGATACTTATAGAATGAGGGTTGATTTTATGAATCTATTATTACATTATGATTATGATATGATTACTGTGATTTTATGACTATTATGATATGATAAACTGAAAAAGAAATTAAAGGTAGAAAAGGGATAACACTGGAAGAAGAGGAAAAGGAGGTAAAATAAGTGAAATTACATCACATGTAGAGGCAAAGAAAACCTATAATGATTGAGGGGAAAAAAGGGAGGGGAATGAGAATTGGGTTAATCTCCACCTCATCAGATTTGGCTCAGAGGGAATAATAGACGGACTTATAAGGAAACAGGAGGAAAAGGGGAAAAAGGGGTGGGTAGGGCTCTAAAGGGGAAGGATTGTTTGAGGGAAGTGGTTTTCAAAAGCAAAATAGTAGGGGGGAGGGAAAGGGGATAAGAAAGAGAAAAGCATAAGCTAGGGTAAATAAGATGGCAGGAAATACAGAATTAGTTATTTTAACTGTCAATGTGAATGGAATGAACTCTCCCTTAAAGCAGAAGCAGATAGCAGAGTGGATTAAAAACCAGAATCCAACAATATGTTGTATACAAGAAACACATCTAAAACATAGAGATACATACAGGGTGAAGGTAAAAGGCTGGAGCAGAATCTATTATGCTTCAGGTGAACAAAAAAAAGCAAGGGTAGCAATCCTGATCTCAGACCAAGTAAAAGCAAAGATGGACTTAATTAAAAGAGACAAAGGAGGAAATTATATCTTCCTAAAGGGTACCATAGATAATGAAGCAGTATCAATACTAAACATATATGCACCAAGTGGTATAGCATGGAAATTCCTACAGGAAAAGTTCAGAGAGATGCAAGAAGAAATAGACAGCAAAACTATAATAGTGGGGGATCTCAACATCCCTCTCTCAGAATTTGATAAATCAAACCAAAAAATAAATAAGAAAGAAGTTAAGGAGGTAAACAAAATGTTAGAAAAGTTAGGTATGATAGATCTTTGGAGGAAATTAAATGGAGACAGAAAGGAGTTTACTTTTTTCTCAGCAGTCTATGGAATTATACAAAAATGGACCATGTGTTAGGACACAAAAACCTCAAAATCAAATGCAGGAAGGCAGAAACAATAAATGTATTTTTTTCAGATCATGACGGAATAAAAATCACATGCTATATAAGGCCAGGAGAAAATAGACCAAAAACCAATTGGAAACTACATAATTTTATCCTAAAGAAACAATGGGTGAAATAGCAAATTACAGACACAATTACTAATTGCATCCAAGAGAACGACAATAATGAGACAACATACCAAAATTTTTGGGATACAGCCAAATCCGTAATAAGGGGAAATTTTATATCTCTAGATGCTTATTTGCATAAAATAGAAACAGAGAAAATCAATGTATTGGGCTTGCAACTAAAAAAGGTAGAGAAAGAACAAATTAAAAACCCCCAATCAAATACCAAACTTGAAATCCTAAAAAGAAAAGGAGAGATTAGTAAAATTGAAAGTAAAAAAAACTATTGAATTAATAAATAAAACTAAAAGTTGGTTTTATGAAAAAACCAACAAAATAGGTAAACCTCTAATTTAATTAGAAAAAGGAAAGAGGAAAATCAAATTGTTAGTCTCAAAAATGAAAAGGGAAAACTTTCCACCAATGAAGAAGAAATTAGAGCAATAATCAGGAGTTACTTTGCCCAACTGTATGCCAATAAATTTGATAACCTAAGTGAAATGGAGGAATATCTACAAAAATATAGATTGCCCAGATTAACAGAAGAGGAAATAAATTACTTAAATAGTCCTATTTTAGAAAAAGAAATAGAACAAGTCATTAATCAACTCCCGAAGAAAAAATCCCCAGGACCAGATGGATTTACATGTGAATTCTATCAAACATTTAAAGAACAATTAACTCCAATATTATATAAACTATTCAGAAAAATAGGGAATGAAGGACTCCTACCAAACTCCTTTTATGATACAGACATGATACTGATACCTAAACCAGGTAAAACAAAAACAGAGAAAGAAAATTATAGACCAATCTCTTTAATGAATATTGATGCAAAAATCTTAAATAAAATATTAGCAAAGAAATTACAGAAAATCATTCCCAGAATAATACATCATGACCAAGTAGGATTTATACCAGGAATGCAGGGATGGTTCAATATTAGGAAAACTATTAACATAATTGACTATATTAATAACCAAATTAACAAAAACGTGATAATCTCAACAGATGCAGAAAAAGCATTTGATAAAATCCAACATCCATTCCTATTAAAAACATTAGAGAGTATAGGAATTAATGGACTTTTCCTTAAAATAGTCGGTAGCATCTATTTAAAACCATCAGCTAGCATCATATGTAATGGTGACAAACTGGAACCATTCCCAATAAGATCAGGGGTAAAACAAGGTTGCCCACTATCACCATTACTATTCAATATTGTATTAGAAATGCTAGCCTTGGGGGCAGCTAAGTGGCGCAGTGGATAGAGCACTAGCCCTGAAGTCAGGAAGTCCTGAGTTCAAATCTGACCTCAGACACTTAACACTTCCTAGCTGTGTGACCTTGGACAAGTCGCTTAACCCCAATTGCCTCAGCAAATAAATAAATACATAAATAAATAATAAATTAAAAAAAAAAGAAATGCTAGCCTTGGCAATAAGACAAGAAAAAGAGATTAAAGGAATTAGAGTAGGTCATGAGGAAACCAAATTATCATCACTCTTTGCAGATGATATGATGGTCTACTTAGAGAACCCTAGAAAATCAACTAAAAAACTATTAGAATTAATCCACAACTTTAGCAAAGTTACAGGATAGAAAATAAATCCACATAAATCATCAGCATTTTTATACATCACCAACAAAATGCAACAGCAAGAGATACAAAGAGAAATTCCATTCAAAATAACTACCGATAGTATAAAATATTTGGGAATATATCTGCCAAGGGAAAGTCAGGATCTATATGAGCAAAACTACAAAACACTCTCCACACAAATAAAGTCAGATATAAACAAATGGAAAAACATCAAGTGCTCTTGGATAGGTCGAGCGAATATAATAAAGATGGCAATACTACCTAAACTAATCTATCTATTTAGTGCTATACCAATCAAACTCCCAAGAAATTATTTAACTGACCTAGAAAAAATAACAACAAAATTCATCTGGAAAAACAAAATGTCAAGAATTTCAAGGGAATTAATGAAAAAAATGCAAATTAGGGTGGCCTAGCTGCACCAGATCTAAAACTATATTATAAAGCAGTGGTCACCAAAACCATTTGGTACTGGATAAGAAATAGAGAAGTGGATCAGTGGAATAGGTTAGGTTCACAGGACAAAATACTCAATGACAATAGTAATCTAGTGTTTGATAAACCCAAAGACCCCAGTTTTGGGGATAAAAACTCACTATTTGACAAAAAATGCTGGGATAATTGGAAACTAGTATGGAAGAAATTAGGCATCGACCCACACCTAACACCATATACCAAGATAAGGTCAAAATGGATTCATGATTCTAGGCATAAAGAATGATATTATAAACAAATTAGAACAATATAGGATGGTTTACCTTTCAGACCTGTGGAGGGGGAAGGAATTTGTGACCAAAGAAGTACCAGAGGTCATCATTAATCACAAAATAGATAAGTTTGACTACATTAAGTTAAAAAGTTTTTGTACAAACAAAATGAATGCAGACAAGATTAGAAGGGTATCAGTAAACTGGGAAAATATTTTTACATCCAATGGTTCTGATAAAGGCCTCATTTCTAAAATACATAGAGAATTGACTCAAATATATAAGAATTCAAGCCATTCTCCAATTGATAAATGGTCAAAAGTTATGAACAGACAATTTTCAGATGAAGAAATTGAAACTATTTCTGGTCACATGAAAAGGTGCTCCAAGTCACTATTGATCAGAGATATGCAAATTAAGACAACTCTGAGATACCACTACACACCTGTCAGATTGGCTAAAATGACAGGAAATGATAATGATAACTGTTGGAGGGGATGTGGGAAAACTGGGACACTGATACATTGTTGGTGGAACTGTGAACGGATCTAACCATTCTGGAGAGCAATTTGGAACTATGCTCACAAAGTTATCAAACTGTGTATACCATTTGACCCAGCAGTGTTTCTACTGGGCCTATATCCCAAAGAGATTTTAATGGAGGGAAAGGGACCCACATGTGCAAAAATGTTTGTGGCAGCTCTTTTTGTAGTGGCAAGAAACTGGAAATTGAAAGGATGCCCATCAATTGGAGAATGGCTGAATAAATTATGGTATATGAATGTTATGGAATATTATTGTTCTGTAAGAAACGCCCAACAGGAGGATTTCAGAGAGGCCTGGAGAGACTTGCATAAACTGATGCTGAGTGAAATCAGCAGAACCAGGAGAACATTATACACAGCAAGAAGACTATACGATGATCAATTTTGAGGGACATGGTTCTCTTCAGCAATGATGTGATTCAAACCAGTTCCTATTGTTCAGCGATGAAGATAGTCATATACATCCAGAGAGAGGCCTGTGGGAACTGAGTGTGAACCACAAAACAGCATTTTAACACTTTCTGTGAATATTTCCATGCATTTTGTTTTCCTTCTTAGGTTGTTTTTTTCTTCTTCTCTTTCTAGATCTGATGTTTCTTGTGCAGTATGATAACTGTATAGATATGTGTACATGTATTGTATTTGTCATATAATTTATCCTATTTAGCATGTATTAGATTACCTGTCATCTAGGGATGGGGGGTGGGGGGAAGTAGGGGAAAAGCTTGGGAAAAAAAGTTTTTGCAAAGGTCAATGTAGAAAAATCACTCATATGTTTTGTAAATAAAAAGTTTTATAAAAAAATAAAAAAAGAAATTAAAACTTTTTCTAGTCATATGAAAAGGTGCTCCAACTCAATATTGATGAAAGAAGTGCAAATCAAGACAACTCTGAGATACCACTAAACACCTGTCAGATTGGTTAAGATGACAGGAAAAACTAATGACGAATTTTGGAGGGGATGTGGGAAAACTGGGACACTGATGCATTGTTGGTGGAACTGGGAACGGATTCAACCAATCTGGAGAGCAATTTGAAACTATGCTCAAAATTTATCAAAATGTGTATACCCTTTGACCCAGCAGTGCTTCTTTCAGCCTATATCCCAAAGATATCTTAAAGGAGGGAAAGGGACCCACATGTGCCAAAATATTTGTAGCAGCCCTTTTTGTAGTGGCTAGAAACTGGAAACTGAATGGATGCCCATCAATTGGAGAATGGCTGAATAAATTATGGTGTATGAATGGCATGGAATATTATTATTCTGTAAGAAACAACCAGCAAGATGATTTCAGAGAGGCCTGTAGAGACTTGCATGAATTGCTGCTGAGTGAAATCTGCAGAACCAGGAGATCACTGTACACGGGAATAATAAGACTATATGATGATCAATTCTGAAGAACATTTTTCTCTTCAACAATGAGATGTTTCAAATGATTTCCAATTGTGCAGTGTGGAAGAAAGCCATATACATCCAGAGAGAGGCCTGTGGAACCTGAGTCTGGACCACAACATAGCATTTTCACACTCTCTATTGTTGTTTGCTTGCATTTTGTTTTCCTTCTCAGGTTTTTTTTTTTCCTTGTAGATCTGATTTTTCTTGTACAGCAAGATAAGTGTATAACTATGAATACACATATTTGATTTGTCAAGTATGTTAACATAATTAACATATATTAGACTTCCTGCCATCTAGGGTAGGGGGTGGAGGAAGAAGGGGAAAATTTGTAACAGAAAGCTTTGCAAGGGTCAATGATGAAAAATTACCCATGCATATGTTTTGAAAATAAAAAAAAACTTTAACAAAAAAATAACAAAAAAAAATTAACAAAGTCTGTTAGGATTGCTTTGGAACTACTGAGAAGAATCAAGTCTTTCATAGTTGATCATCGCACATTGTTGCTAT
>JAJPUD010032944.1:0-11629 GCA_023553655.1 Myrmecobius fasciatus
TGATATTTTGTGTTCTAAGGTCACTGCCAGCTTTGACATTCTATGTTCTAAGAACCTTTCTAGCTCTGACATCCTATGTTCTAAAGCCCCTCCCAGCTTTACATTCTCTGTTCTAAGGGTCCTCCCAGCTCTGACATTCCATGTTCTAACGCTCTCTCATCTCTGACATCCTGGGTTCTAAGACCCTCTCAACCCTGATGTTCTAGGTTTGAAGCCCCCTGTTGCTCTAAATTCTACCAGCGTGCACTAATATGGGATGGGGGCCAGATGGGCTGGGGACTCCTCTGACTTGCCCCTTCCCCCAATCCTCCCATCCCCTCAGGTTCTCCAGTACAAGAAGAAATGTGGAGAAGTGGAGCAGCAGCTTCTGGAAAAAACTGCCGAGCTGGAGCAGCAGAAGTTAGCGGTAGCTGTCCCTCCTCGGCCCCTGCTCACCCCCCACCCCCTGACCCTGGACTTGTCTTTCCTCGAGATTCCTTGTGCTTGCCACATCTAGGTAGGACGTAGACAGGGCTGGCTGATGAGAGCAGGAGAAGCTTCCCAGAGTAGGGTCAGGGGGATTGAGCCAGGAAGCTGGCCCAGCTCATGTGGGCGCCTCGGTTCAGCGGTAAGACTCAGGATTTGGAGTCAGAGCATTCAGTCCTGGTTCTGACATTCATTTGCAGTGCAACTTTGGGTAAGCCCCTTCCCCTCTCTGGGCCTGCGTTCCCCTCTGAAAAAGGAGGGTTTCCGAAGGTCTGTCTCCTAACTAGTCCCTGCCATGTGCTCCGTTTCTCTCATATCCATCCTTGTGGAGCAAATTGGACATGTCTGTGTGTTCTAGCAGGAGGAAGAGCACAGTCAGGACCTGGAGAATGCTCTCATCCGGCTGGAAGAGGAGCAGCAGAGGTGGGTGGACACCTGGCTGGCAACGGCATCCCTTTACTCTGTGTCAGAGCTCCCTGATTTGCTCTGTGCCCTTCTCAGGCCTCGGCCTTTGCTGACCCTTCCCATTCCTCCCATTTCCTTAGTGGCTGTTAGACTGCCTGGTGCTGACTGACCCTTGTGCCTTTAGCCTGAACACCATTTAGTCAGAAGCTCTGGGGCTTGGCTCCTTGGTGGAGCACCCAAAAGTCAGGGTTAGAACTCCTGCATCAGGAGCCTAACCACCCCATCCCCTCATGCCCCTGCAGGAGTGCCAGCCTGGTGCAGGTGAACGCCATGCTTCGGGAGCAGCTCGACCAAGCCAGCGCAGCCAACCAAGCCCTGACCGATGATATCCGCAAAGTGACCCATGACTGGACCCGGAGTCGGGGGGAGCTGGAGCAGCGAGAGGCTGAGTGGCGGCGGGAGGAGGAGGTAGGCAGGACCAGGGTCTCAGGGCCCTGAATTCTCTGAACGCTTTGCCCCTTCTTCGAGTGCCAGGCCCTTGTTCTGGCCTCCCTTTTTCCTGAGGACTGACTTTTGTCTATCTCCTTGGGCCAAAGCCCACCAAAGAATCCCTTTATCATCAGCTTCACCCCTGTACCCTGAATAGTTGGCCTTAGGTAGTCTGCCAGCCTCTGGTAAAATCTCAAAACTGTGCTCCTCCCCTCCAGCTCCAGGGAGGACCTACACACAGGCACGAGGCTCACTTGTAATTAGGATTATAGAGCTAGAAGTAAGGACCAGCCTTGTGATGCCCTGGTAAAGAGAACTCAGAAGTGCCCTCCATCTCTGCTGATCCATGATTTCTCTTCAGCTGAGAGACTTCAGCTTGCCAGGGGCATTGGCCAGGGTCCCCTAACCCCCAGGGTTCTGAGGCAGCCAGGCCTCTGTCCACTGGCCTATACTTAGCATCATCCCCACTAATGTTGATGGTCTGAATTGTCCTCAAGTGCCTCCTTGTAGTGTGATGGTGGCTGAGCATCCCTGCTAAGTTGGCTCTGGGGAATAAATACTCTTGTGATGAGCTTTCTATGCTGTGGTGGAAAGACTATTGCAGTTCTCCTGGAACTCATGAGATCTGAGTTCAAATTCTAGATCCTGTGTAATCTTGGCCAAATTACCTCCCCCTCCTTAGGCCCCAGTTTCCTTTTTCTGTAGAAGTCCAGGCTTATGAAAGGTGATTCCTGAAGTCTCTTCCACCTCTAAATTCCTGAAAACTGGATTGTGAAGTCAGAAAGTATTTATTAAGGCCCAACTGTGTACCAGGCTCTGTGTTAGATTCTGAGAATATGAACACACACACACACACACACACACACACACACAAACACAAATAGTCCCTGCTTTCCAGGAACTTAATTCTATTTAGGGAATAAATCTACACACGATTCTGTTTTAAAAGAAACAATACAAACAGAGTGGAACTATGGAGAATATGCTGAAGGCAGAGGACCTGATCAAATCCTGACTGTGACCTTCACCAAGGCACTTAAATAAAATAAAATGAACAGGTTGGACCAGATGACCTCTGAGATTCCTTTGAAATATGATCCTATAAAATCATTCATCAAATAGTCAATAAGCATTTATTAGTAGCCTACTGTATACCTGGCACTGCTGGAAACCTATTATGCAAAAATTAAAATTGCCTTCTTAAGGTGCTTACTTTCTTTAGGGGAAGAAAACATATATACATATAGAAGTATATACAAAAGAGGTTTAAACAGAAAAAATGGATTAATTTTGGTGGTAAGGCTTAGAGACAGTTGTTATTGGTCAGACTGACTCCATTTGGGATTTTCTTGGCAGAGATACTGGATTGTTTTGCTGTTTCCTTCTGCAGATCATTTTACAGCTCTTTGTACCGTATTATCTAGTTGCTCCAATGGCTGTGGGGATCACAAAAAGCCTCATGTAGGAGACGACACCTGAGCTTAAAATGAAACAAGGGGTTCTAAGTGGCCTAGATGAGGAAAGAGAGCTTCTTGGGGGGGGTATGGGGGGGGAATCCTTGTGAAGAACTGGGCCTGGAATCAGGAAGACCCAAGTTCGAATGTGGCCTGAGATACTCATTAGCAAGTCACTTAACAGTAAAATGGGGCTAATAATAGCATCCACCTTCCCAGGGTTGTTATGAAGATCAAATGAAACAAAATTTACAGAACTTTGTAGATCTTAAAGCACTAAACAAATGCCAGCTGTTATTATAACAACATTTGTAAAGTGCTTTGCAGATCTTAAAACAACCCTGAAATTCTTATGATTTTTTTTTTGCAATTTATAAGTATTATTTTCTTTTTCAAAATAGATGCAAAGGTAGTTTTCAACATTTGCCTTTGCAAAAACCTTGTGTTCCAGATTTTTCTCCCTCTTTCCCTTCCCCCCTCCCCAAAACAGCAAGCAATCTGATATAGATTTAACATGTGCAATTCTTCTAAACAGATTTCCATATTCTTCATTTCACGCAAGAAAAATCAGATCAAAAGGGAAAAAAAAAGAAAGACAAAACCCTAAATGCTTATGATTATTATTTCCAGAATGGGCCCAGCCTGTGGCTCAAACCTGGTGCACACAAGCAGGCTACATTCACTTGGGATGAATTTTTTTCAGCCAAAGTAGCTTATGAGATTGTGGGCTCAAATCTCAAAGGAGTGTCATTCATGTAGGAGGCAGAAATGCTCCTATCGAAAAAATAACGGACCCCTGAGAGATCAAATGAGCACTGGCTAATGTTTGACTAATGATGAAAATAACCCTTGCTTATTAATAATAATTTTCAAGGATGTTGACCATAACCGATACTGTTCTCATAGACATAATCTTGTGTGATCCTCAGAAACAGCCCTGTGGGGAAACTGAGGCCAGGAGAAAGGAAATTCTTGCAGTCAGTTGGTAAATATTTATTAAGTATCTACTCTGTGCTAAGTGCTAAGGTAAAAAACGCAACCCCATACTAAAAAACCTTTCTATCAGTGGGGCTTACAATCTAATGAATTAGATGCACTGAATCATCAAATCTCAGAGTTGAAAGAGATCTCAGGGACCATCTGCTCCAGGCTCTAGAAGAAATAGAATCCCCCACATTATAATATCCCTGTCAATGAGTCGTTCCAGCTTGGCTTGAAGACCCTCAGGGAAGGGGGATCTCATTACATTCAGGGGCTACTCATGCTACTTTATTTTTATGAAGCTTTTTAATTTTCAAAATACATACATACGAAAAGTCATCAGACTCTGCATACCCTTTGACCCATTGGGCTTATATCCCAAAGAGATCTTAAAGGAGGGGAAGGACCCACTTGTGCAAAAATGTTTGTAGCAGCCCTTTTCGTAGTGGCAAGGAACTGGAAACTGAATGGATGCCCATCAATTGGAGAATGGCTGAACAAATTATGGTATATGAATGTTATGGAATATTATTGTTCTGTAAGAAACAACCAGCAGGATAATTTCAGAGAGACCTGGAGAGACTTGCATGAACTGATGCTGAGTGAAACGAGCAGAACCAAAAGAATATTGTGCATAGCAACAAGGTTATGTAATGATGAACTCTGATAGACATAGTTCTTTTCAACAATGAGATGATTCAGGCCAGCTCCAATAGATCTGAGTTGGAGAGAGCTATCTGCACCCAGAGAGAGGATGTGGGAACTGAGGATGGATCACAACATAGCATTTTCACTCTTTTTTGTTGTGGTTTGCTTGAATTTTATTTTCTCTCTCTCTCTCTCTCTTTTTTTTTACTTTCTGATCTGACTTTTTTTATGCTGCAAGATAATTGTATAAATATGTACACCTATATTGGATTTAACATGTTTTTACCATGTTTAATATATATTGAATTATTTGCCATCTAGGGGAGGAGGTAGGAGAAGGGAGGGAAAATGGGAACACAAGATTTTTCAAGGGTCAGTGTTGAAAATTTTTCCTTGCATATGTTTTGAAAATAAAAAACTTCAATAAAAATAAATTAAAAAATAGATAGTTCATAGATAGTTTTTAGCATTCATCCTTGCAAAGCCCTGTGTTCCAAATTTTTCTCCTTCCCTTCTGGCAAGTAATTCAATATAGGTTAAACATGTGCAATTATCATACTGCACAAGCAAAATCAGGTCAAAAAGGAGCAAAAAATGAGAAAGAAAACAAAATACCAGTCATGCTACTCTTGAATGGCTTTAATTGTCAGGAAGTTTTTTTCTTTCCACCTAAATCTGCCTCTTTGCTGTTAATGCCTATGGCTCAGCATCCTGCTCCCGGTCACTTGGTCAGTAAGTGATCAGGAAGGGGAAGTGGAGAGAGGGCTGTTTTTGGAGTCAGAAGTCCCAGCCTGGGACTCTGGATAGGTTATGACCTCTTTAGGCCAGTTTTCTATAGAATAAGGTCTTCTAACTCTATTCTGAGCCCTTACAGTCCAGGTCTCTTGATTCTAACTCCTGTATTTTGTGTACCTCATAAACGTGACACATTATACAAATAAAGCCTCTTCCTTGGTCTCCAGGACTCTCTCTTCTGAATATCTAGGGAGAGGGGCTGACATAGTGAGATCTTGACCCTCTGAGAGTTTCCCCTTAGTCTTATGGGCTGGGATGTCTGCGGAGAGGTAGAATATGCATGGAACCTTCTCCCGTGTCCTCTCCCTGCTCTGAGAGAAGTGTGAGCTAGGGTGACTGACAGCTCACCAGCATCCTTTCATTGCTTTCTCCCAGTCTTTCAATGCCTACTTCAGCAATGAACACAGCCGGCTGCTCCTTCTTTGGAGGCAGGTAGTGGGCTTCAGGAGGCTGGTCAGTGAGATGAAGACTTCCACTGAGAGGTGAGGGCCTGGGGGGAGAGGACAGTGACCTTCAGAGGGAGAGGACAGTGACCTTCAGGGGGAGAGGGCATTGACCTTCAGAGGGAGAGGGCAGTGACCTTCAGTGGGAGAGGGTAGTGACCTTGAGGGGGAGAGGGTAGTGACTTTGAGAGGACAATGACCTTCAGGGGAGGATAGTGACCTTGAGGGGACAATGACCTTCAGAGGGAGAAATCTGTGACCTTCATGAAGAGGGGCTGGTTTTTGATCTTGCCTGCGTTCAACTTGACTCCTGCCTTGAGCCTTGTGATGTGGAACCAAAGATGCCCATTTGATTTGAGGCTGGTTTAGGAAAGAGAGGCAGTGTTTGGGACAAGGCAATAATTCTGCTGACCTTTGAGCTGGCCAGGCCATATCTTAGTCAGTTTTCTTTAGGAAAAAACAGTGAAAGATTGGAGCAAGATCGGGCAGGATGGTGAGCCAGGATGGAAACTAAGTCACACACAGAGCTCGAGATATTTATTCCGGAGACTTGGGGTTCATGATCCCTACCTTTGAGGGCTGTCACTCTGCTTGGCCCCAGAGGGTAGAACTGAGAGAACTGCAGAGAAAATTGCAGTTTGAGATCAGCAAAAACTTCCCCCAAGTGATATGGGCCATTCAGGAGGCAGTGAGCTTATTCTCACTGGAAGTCCTCGAGGACCGGCTCGATGAGTGCTTCGCTGACAGATTGTAGGGCGAGTCCTGGGCCGATGTCTGTTGGAGCACATCAGTCCACAACATGTGTTCTCCAAGCACCTAAGTGCCAAGTATTATGGCAGCACTGGTGCGACAGCCCCAAAGAATAACTGTCCCTACTTGCAGGAAGCTTGTACTCCAACAGGGAGACAAGGACATAAACAGGGTAAAATATAATAGGAAGAAAGGTGCTTATGCAAAATCACTACATGAAGGGTCCTTTGGGAGGGAGGATCAGGACAGCCTTTGAGTAGAATGGGATGTCTCTTCCAAAAAGAGAGGGACTCTGTGAGACAGAGGGAAGGAGATGGGATATTCCAGAGAAATGGGAGTGTGGCCAGTGGGAGCAGAGAGAAGACCAGCTTGAGAGGGTCTCCGATTGCAGGAGAGGTAGGAATGAATGTTCATTCAGGCTGCAAAGGTAGATTGAGGCTAGATCGTTCAAGACTTGAAAAGGTAAATTTAGCTGGGCAGCCAGGTGGTGCAGTAGGTAGAGCACAAGCCATGGAGTCAGGAGGATCTGAGTTCCAATGTAGCCTCATTTACTAGTTGTATCACCCCGGAGCAAATCCCTGAACGCTGATTGTCTTAAAAAAGAAAAAACAAGGAGCAGCTAGGGGGTGCAGTGGATAGAGCCCCAGCCCTGAAGTCAGGAGGACCTGAGTTCAAATCTGGTCTCAGACACTTAACACTTCCTAGCTGCGTGACCCTGGGCAAGTCACTTAACCCCAATTGCCTCAGGAAGAAGAAAAATCAGTTAGCAACAGCTCTTATTTTATCCTGGAACAACAGGAAATTACTGGTGATGAATGAGTAGAGGTAATCTAAGAAAAAGCATTGTGTAGCATGGAAGGGAGTGGACAGAGACTTGAGAGAGAGAGACGGGTTAGGAGGGTGTGCATTAAAGTGGGTACAGGGGAGGGCTTGAACTGAGGACTATTTGAGGGAGAAGGAGGGATTGGGGACTTTAGTGGGCTTTAATGACCACCCTTGCTCCCATCCCATGACAGGGACTTGGCCCAGCTGGGCATAGAGCTGGCCCGGACCTCCCGGACCATCCACTCGGCCAGCGTAGGGCTGAGCGGGAGCCTCCGGCTGGCTGAGAGCAGCAGCGAGGCCGCCATGGAGAAGGCAGCCCTGCTCCGGGCCCAGCTGGAGGAGCAGCTGCGGGACAAGGTATGCGACATGATCCAGCTCCAAGTGAAGAGCGACCTGGAGAAAGCCGAACTCAACTCCAGGTCAGTCGGTCAGTCAGCAGGCACAGACTAATCCCTTCCTGGGCCAGACCCGAGGCTAAGGCCAAGGGGCGCAGCCACCGGCCTAGGGACACTGACCAGGGGACACAGCCACCAGCCAAGGGGCGCAGCCACTGGCCTGGGGACACCGGCCAAGGGGCGCAGCCACCGGCCTGGGAGCACAGCCACTGGCCAAGGGGTGCAGCCACCAGATAGGGGACACTGGCCAGGGGATGGCAGCCACCGGCCTGGGGACATTGGCCAGGGGCCACAGCCACCGGCCTGGGGATACAGCCACTGGCCAGGCCACCAGCGTAGCCACAGCTCCGGCGAGTGGCTGGGATATCCTGGCTTCCTGTCTTGTCTCCTCCGACCATCCTTCATCCCTGGCTGACTGGCAGGGTCTCGGGGATGCCTCATTGGTTCTAGCTTGGCCATCCATCCTCCATAGCTTTGAGTTCCCTGGAGGCCTTGAGCAATGGGGATGCTTAAAGATGGGTTAGGGATGGGAGAAGGGGTCAGCTTGCTTTAGAGCATCCTTCACTTCCCCATCTGCACATTCGGACGAAATACTGTGGGTAAAACGTTCAACCCAAATGTGCCGTGGAAATGTTAGTTCTGATTGTTGTTTTATCGTTATTTCAACAAAGATTTATTGGGCATCTGTGCCATGGGAGGGTACCTAAAAAGTTCCAGTAAGATGCCCTCGGGGGCTTCTGTTCAAAGAGCTGGATAAGAGGTAGACACAGATCCCTGGTAGGGAGGGGCGGCACTGGGCTACCAGTCACCTCCTCCCCTTGGCCCATCAGAGTGAACGAGCTGACCTTGCTGGTGGAGCAGCTTCAGAGCCAGAACTCGGAGAAGGACCGAGCCAACGAGGCCCTGACCCAGAAGGTGGAAGCATTGGTGAGAAGCAGGGGGGAGGAGGAGAGTTCCCAAGTCTGGCCTTCTCTCCTGGGGCTAGAAGTCAAGCGGGAGCGATATAGGGCCTGGAGAAAAAGACCCTCCCAACTCAGGGTACAGTAAACTGTCTCTGTATCTGGGGAGGCCCTGCATGGACTCGTCCCCCCTGGAGGAGGGCCTGTGTGCTCACGGGCAGGGCTTGGCCTCCCTTGCCTAGCTCTCCTAATGTCTCTGCCTCTGGTACCCCCTAGACATGTTTATAATGGAGAGGTTAGCTAAAAATCAGAACACCTGGTGCTAGTCCCAGGTTTGCCCCTGATTTGGTGAGTGACCATAAGCAAGGAGCCTTCCCTTCATGGACCACACTTTCTCTACTCTGCTCTTTGGTTTTTCCCACTCTGACATCTTGTGTTCTAAGGGCCCTCCCAGCTCTGACATCCTGGGTTCTAAGGGTTCTCCCAGCTCTGACATCCTGAGTTCTAAGGGCCCCTCCCAGCTCTGACATCCTGGGTTCTAAGGGTTCTCCCAGCTCTGACATCCTGGGTTCTAAGGGCCCTCCCGGCTCTGACATCCTGGGTTCTAAGGGCCCTCCCAGCTTTGACGTCCTGGGTTCTAAAGCTTCTCCTGGTTCTGACATTCTGGGTCCTGTGTCCCCTCCCAACTCTGACAAGAGCCAACCTGTGAGGACCCTGTGGGAGGGCCCCTTGGTTCTGAGGAGAAAGATAAGGGTGGGTTCAGGCTTCTTGGTTGGGCTGGGGTCCCCCAGATGGAAGGCATCGAGCACCCCTTTCTTGCCTTCTTCCTGTGGGACTGGTAGGAAGCTGTGCGGCTCCAAGAGCAGGCGGCCATAGAGGCCGAGGAGGTGGAGGCCCTGAGGAATGAGTCAGAAGTGCTACAGCAAACTCTGCGGGACCTGGCCCAGGTATGAGGGCCCTTGGTCAGGGAGGGGGTGGGTGAGAAAGCCTCCGAGAGGGCTGCATGGAGCTCCCTGTGGAGCCCCCCGAGGCTGGGGAGGAGCAGTCCCAGGTGTCCTGTGCCCCCACCTGTGCACGGCTGCCTCCCCTTAACCCCCAACAGGAGTATGACACTAATCAAATTATATAGAATAAGGAGAATAGGTTGGCTAGACCTGAGGGGCCTTCCTGGAGGAGGCAGGTGAACAGACTGGGGTTGGGGGTCCTGATGTCGGGGGCAGGAGTGCTCCTCACCAAGCAGCCTTGCCCCCCCCCCATCTCTCCCTCCTTTTCACCAGGCCGTCCTCTCTGACACGGACAGTGGCATCCAGATGGGCGGCATGGAGCGCACCCCCGAGGCCTCCGATGGCAGTCTGCGTGGGCTCTCTAGCCTGCGAACCCCCTCCCCGCTCCGGCGCTCCTCGCCCCGCCCCAGCGGCTCCCCTCGCCCCAGCCTGTCCCCAGCCTTCTCTGATTCTACCCTCGCCTTGGTCCATTCTGCCCTGCACAAGCGGCAAATGCAAGTCCAGGTAGGAAGCCCGGGCTTCCTTTGCCCCCCTGCCCGGCTCAAGGGAAAGGAGATGGAGGAGAAGGGAGTCCCTCGAGGGCTCCCCCTCCCAGGGATTGGCGGACAGAGCTGGGAGACCAGGAGGCTGCTGGGAAGTGGGAGGTGATGTGGAGAGAGAAGATGAGGTTCTGGAGGGATGCTGGAGCCAGCAGGCCTGGGGCATCTAAAAGTGGAAACAGGATTTCCTTCCATCTGTTCACTTGAAGGCATTTTCCTTGGGGTACAGATCCCTAAGCCTTGGGGAAAGGATTAAGTGCTGGAAATTTGGGGGGCTCCCCAGCATGATGCATATGGAAATGATGAAAAAATGAATGTACATGTATAACAAAAAATTAAAAACAGTAATAATCAATGTATAGAAAAAAGAAATTTGGGGAACACTCAGGGCCAGGGATGAGGGGCAAGGGATGAGGGATGAGCCTTAGAGTCACAAAGGGGGCACCTTAAGGGGCCAGGATTTGTGGGGCTAAGTGCAGTCACAAGCATGAGGTGGAGACTCAATGTCTGTCTAGAAGTGGGAGGAGTGGGGGCTCCACGGATGGGCTGGGAGGCAAGGGCTCTTCCTGGACATTTACCATAAAGGATGGCAGGGGGAAAGCTTGTTCTAGTAAGAGAAAGGGGGTGAGTAAGGGACTGGGGCTCCGAGTCAGGGATTGGGGCTCTGTGTTAGGGATGGGGTCTCGGGGTCAAGGATCAGAGTTAAGTATCAGGTAGCACCATGTAATGGCTCGGGGTGTCAGAGGCGGGAGGTCAGTGAGGAATGCTCCGTTCTGCCTTGAGTTTAGCACCAGGGATGGTGACTATGGGGATCCAAGGCATCTGGGAATGTATTGGCAAGTTGGGGAGAGGATGGCGGCACTGAGGGTCTGGGCCGGGCTTCCCTGCAGGACATGCGGGGACGCTACGAGGCCAGCCAAGACCTCCTGGCCTCTCTGAGGAAGCAGCTGGCTGACGGCGAGGCTGAGCGCCGGAGCCTGGACAAGCAGGTGCTGCAGCTTCGGGACGTGGCAGATGGGGCCGTCCAGGCCAAAGAAGATGCCCTTCGAGACATCCAGAGGCTGCGCAGTGCCCATGATCTCCTGAGCAGGTATGGGACGTGGCCACGCTGGGCAAAGAGAAGGGAAAAGGGGGCTTGTGAGGGGGCCGCTGTCCTGCCCTTGGCAAGGAACCTGCGGCACGAGGCCCAGAGAGCCAGGCTGACCTGTCCAAAGCCATCCAGCAAGCTACTGGTGGTACCAGGGCAAAAGCTGGGGTCTCGTGCTCCTCAGACCTGAAAGAGGGAGGGGAGAACGTGATGTTTGTAAGAGCAAGTGTTTCTTAAGTGACAAATGTGTGTCCTGCCCTGTGCTAGGCCTTCGGAGGTAGGGGGGAAGGCACCAGAAAATTCATAAAATGTCTGTGCTGGAAATGGCAGTTGGAAAAGCCCTTAGAACCCGGGAGGTCAAAGCTGGGAGGGCCCTTAGAACCCAGGATGTCAGAGCTGGGAGGGCCCTTAGAACCCAGGAAGTCAGAACTGAGAGGGCCCTTAGAACCC
>JAJPUD010032945.1:0-11628 GCA_023553655.1 Myrmecobius fasciatus
AAATGAAAAGGTTTGATTTGATAACTTCTATGTTCCTTTCCAAATTGAAATTTTTAATTCTATATGTTTGCCTGATAAGATTAATTTTTAAGCTTTTATAGTAAGAGGAAGGATTATTATTTGGAACAACAGAAAGTATTGGAGCACTTTTAATGGAGCTGAGCATGAGCTTGGACTACTTCTGGTCACAAGTGTTCTTTAGCAAGAGGCTAGAACATATATAACCCCAGAAGCAGGTTGAATATATATCCAACTCCATAGGAAATATTTCAATTCAACATCTTCTCCCAAGAGTGCTTACTCTCCAACTGCTAGGTTCAGAAAAAGCTCAGAGCAGAACTAAAAAATAATTTTTTAAAAAATGCATCCTTCATGGTAATGGGGGTATGCTCCTAAGACAGCATCACTTCTTGCTGCTCCAGGAACAGGTTATCAAACTTGAATAGGCAGAGAGCTGGTCATATGGCCACAAGATCCAACCCTGGGATCAAGCATCAATAAAGATGCTCCAAATAATTTACCATTTGGCTGAAAAGGCCTTTCTCAGAAAAGAGGGATCCATCTCACCAAGTCAGCAGATGGTATCCTTTTAGTTCTATTTCTTGGGTTTCCTGTGAGCAAGTGAGAGAGAGCCCAAGGACATCATGATTGCTTCCAACTTTCTCTTTTCCTTCATTTTCCTTCTCACTGGTTCTATCAGTACACAATGAATTCAGTAGCCAGAGCCTACAGGCTAGAACTGGTTCCTTGTGGCCCCTTTGTCATTACTGCCCATCAGCTGCCTTAGTGCAGTCAGATTAATTATCATGACTAAGGGAGGCATTCAGCTAAAAATACAATCCTTCAGACAAGAGCCGGATCAAGCAACCAGAGCTCGGAAATCAAGATTCCCTACTCACATTGTCTCATCTCATGAGAGGCATATCATTAAATCAAAGTAAACTACTCATACCCAGAAAGATCCAGGAAAGATAAGAGAAAACAGGGAGATAATGTTTCTTTTCTGAAAAAAAAAAAAAAAATTATGCCTGGGAAAAAATGGTGCCTGGAAGCAGAGATAGCTCTAATAATTCTATAAATAGCTGAGTAAGGATGATTTTTGAGCAACTTTGGTTGGCTTTGTGGAGAGGGAACAGCCACAGGAAAGGAAGGAAGAGAAAGTCAGAGGCAATCATGATATCCTTGGGCTCTCTCTCACTAGTTCACAGGAAACCAAAGAAATAAAGCTAAAAGAATACCATCTGCTGACTTGGTGATATGAATCCCTCTTGTCTGATAAAGGCTTTTTCAGCCAAATGTTAAAAAATTATTTGGAGCATCTCTACTGATGAGAGCCCACGGTTGGATCTTGTGGCCAGATAACCAGCTCTCTGCCTATAGATAAAGTAAATGAAGCTTATCTTTGGTACCTTCCCGTCTTCCCTCTTAGCCTCCCTCCAGACCTGTGTTTCATTCCATCTCCCTATCTTCACCTACTATTTGATTCTTTTAAACATTGCTAAGAGGAAATTAATAAATAAGCTATGACTTGATAAAGGCTTAAGATGTAATTCTTTTCAGAATCATTTGCATTTTAGGGAGAAGCTGTGCAACACCCATAATTTATTTGGTTTTTTCCTTTTAAAGGGAATGAATAATTGATGCTTGGTAACTATTCAACAAACAACTTATCTTTTCTTATTAAAATCTTATTCAATGTATACATATATTCGATTTGCCAATATTTTAACATAATTAACATGTAGTGGATATCCTGCCATCTAGGGAAGGGGTGGGGAAGTTGGGGGGAAAAATTTGTAACGGAAAACTATGTAAGGGTTATTGTTGAAGAATTACCCACACATATGTTATGCAAATAAAATAAAATTTAAAAAAATTTTATAGATATGAAAAAGTAAAAAAAAAAAATCTTATTCATACTCATTCTTCAAGGTCAAATCACAATATCTCTTCTCTGAAGTTCTCCAGCCAGAAAGGATCATCACCTTCTCCAGGCTTTCATAGTACTTCCTTATATTGTGCTCTGTATATAGTAGGCACTTAATAAATGTTTGTTGAGAAAGATCCCACAGAAAAGTTCAGAAGCAAGAAAGTACAATGAATGAGAAAAGGTGAGGTTCCCAAGGGAGAGGGGAGAAGATTAAGTGACGTCATCAAGGGAGAGCAATGTTTCTTTTAGGGCAAGTCAGAGAGAAGAGATGAGAAATAGATTTAATATAAATTTTTAAAATTACAAGAAATTTTATAAATATCATGGTTTTACCTATCCAATTCTATAATATTCCTGACAGGGAAAGGGTCATCCAATTTCTGTCTGCTTGGAGCGATTAAAGATCTCACTATCATACAATGTGATTCATGCCATTTTTACAGTGCTCATTTTTAGTTCTTAGATCTTCTTTTTTAGATCTTCCTTTTTTACATCCTCTAGTTGGATGCTTAAAATGAAATCAAACAAGGGTCCTTCCTCTTCTACATGACAGGTTCTCTAACACTTTACAAAGCTGGTTGTCGCATAGTTCTAGTCCTAGTATTCTCTGAATACTCTTTCATTCATCAAAACCTCTGTTTAAATGAGAATAACTTAGATATATAGAATGCTTTAAAACTTAGGTGAGCAGTCAGGTGGCACAATAAATATAACACTAGTCCTGTAATCAGGAAGACTCATCTTTCAGAGTTCAAACCAGGTCTCAGACACTTATTGGCTGTGTGACTCTGGGCAAGTCACTTAACCTTGTTTCCCCATAGCCCTCACTTGCGCCACTTCTCCAGAAGGAAATGGCAGTTTTCCCATCTTTAAATTGTGGGGGTTGGACTTAGATGTCTTTTAAGGTTCCTTCCATCTCTAAATCAAGTGACTTCTCTAGACTTCATGATGCTCAAAACCCAGGGAGGGTCAGGTAGATATTGCAATCCCATTCAGCCACCCACTCAGGCAGGCACATGGGGCCAGACACAGACTCGGATGACTTGTTTCTTCTACAGCTCAATGTTAAAATCATCTGGGTCTACATCAGGGAGTAGCCCCAAGGTCTTTCTTCTACTGTGGCTGAGTTGGGAAGAGAAAAAATCCTGGCACAAAGAAAGCTGAATATTGCCTAAGAAAGCTGAATGTTCTAGGGAGCTTTTGAAAATGAAAGAAATAAGTTTTCAATTCTGACTAATTACCAAGTGAGTTTTAATAAAGCCTGTAATGGGATTCCTGGATAGATCTGGGAATTCAAAAATACCAAATGGGATGATTGGGAATAAATAAAACTAAAGCCAAGCCCTGGTTACTGATAGTGAATTACTGAGTCAACAATCAGCCAAAGTTTTACAAATCACACCTGTGAAGCAAGCCATATAATTAAAGAAAGGGTCAAGCAATTACCAGGCAGAAAATGAAAACTGAACATAGGCTACCTAAGTGATACATTGGATATATTATTGCTGGGCCTGAAGGAAGGAAGACCTGAATTGAAATATGGAGTCAGATACTACCTGTGTGACCCTGGGCAAGTCACTTTACCCTAATTACCTCAGTTTCCTCATCTGTAAAATGACCTGGAGAAGAAGATAGCTGACTCCTCCAGTATCTTTGCCAAAAAAACAAAATTTAGATTGGGACACAGAGTTAATCATGACTGAAAATGATTAAACAACAATAGGACTTTGTCAGGCTTTCGACATTCTCCAATTACTGAAGACACAGAAACAAAACAAAGTCCATAAGAGAGTGAGTAGGGGATTGCTATTCTCCACAGACAGTGATGCTGCCATGTTCTAATGTAAAAGTTTTTGCAAACTATGAAGTACCATATATACCAGATATCACTATGTTAAAAAAAATAGAGCAAAACTATACAGATTTTATTTCACATCTTCATTTCTCGTCAGCTGTACTCCTTTGTATTAATCTCCATCATGCCTTCAGGAAACCTCATCATTCTTTGAGATTACATCAGCCTTGGTGCTCACAACTCATCAGAACCTTTGGAATTCTCTGGCTCTCTGATTGGAGTGCTAGCAGGCAGAGCAAAGAACTACCCCCCCCCAAAAAAAAGACTCCATTTGAAAAGGCTCCCAGTTACCTCTTCGTTTCTCAACAGTTGGACTCCTTTGGACTGGACTCCATCATGCCTCCGATCAGGTATCATCCCTCCCTCCCTTTTCAGTACCTTGCTACTATTGCTCATGAATCCCCACCAGTGTGCCTCCTCATTTATTGTCATTTGATATCAATTGGCCAGTCAGAATTAATTAGCTTTTAGAAATCAGCATTTATCTAGGTATTAAGAACGATTTGCACAAAACATTCCCCCCCAAAAAAACTGAGGGCAGATTATCCTACAAATATAGGTGGGGTGAAGGACAGAGCTCAAGCTCTGAGCACATGATGTGACAAAAGGGGCAATTCATAGATCTTGGGCCTTTCGTGGTCTGTAGCTACTCTAAGCAATGGCGTAGGCTTTTGCCTGTGTTATAGAGCCCTAAAGCTTTCTTTCTTAGAGTGTCTGTTTTGTTCTGATGCAGACATAGCCACCAATCACTATTCCAGGAGACTACTTGGACATCTATTTTATGACCTTTTAAAATTCATAAGATCATTTTTTGGTGAAAAAGGACAAAAAGAAAAAAAGTTAACTTTTTCCTTCTCCTTCTCAAAGGATTGTCTTTCAGGAGATTGGTTCTCTCCTCTGGGCTGACCAGACATTGTTATGTTGATTCCACACTTAGCTCTTTTACTATTTTACACAAGACTCACAGGATTTGACTGAGTCTCCTTAATCAATCCCAATAACTTCCTATATAGTGTCACTTATTTCATCTAATCACTTTTACTCCCTCCAAACTTGATTAACTAGATTTGTTCAAATTCAGTTTAATACTTCATTGACTATTGGATTCAATGGAGATATTTTGGTCTTATTGACATCTAGTTCAAATCTTTGTCAAGCTAGAAGTCTAGACTTTCTATAATTATTGCGGTAGCACTATAGAGCACCCCTCCTATCTTAAAGTAGCACTTTCATATATAAGGGAATTATGTATTTCTTCCCACTACAATATTGGGCCTATTTAAAAAACATCTCTTCACAAAATAATGAAATTAGAGGCAGCATGGTGCAAAACTATACTTGGTCTTTTGACCCAGAGATCCTTCTCACCCTTAGACATATACCAGAAGGTAGACAAAGACAGGAGAAAAGTCTCATATATACTAAAATATTCATAACAGCATGTTTTTTGTGATATCAAAGAACTAGAAACAAAGTAGGTATCAATTGAGTTTTTTTTAACTTTAAATAATTTCAAAACATATACATGGATGATTTTCAACATTAGCCCTTGCAAAACCTTAAGTTCCAGATTTTTTCCTTCCGCTCCCCCCATCCCCTAGATGGATAGTAATCCAATATGTGTTAAACATTTGCAATCTTTCTATACATATTTCCACAATTATCTTGCTGCACAAGAAAAAATTAGATCAAAAATGAAAAAAAAAGAGAAAGAAAACAAAATGCAAGCCAACAACAATAAAAGACTAAAAATACTATGTTGTGATCCACACCCCACAGACCTCCCTCTGGGTGCAGATAGCTTTCTCCATCACAAGACCACTGGAACTGACCTGAATCATCTCATTGCTGAAGAGAGCCACATAAAAGGTAGGTTTATTTAGGAGAAGGGGCTAACGAGAAAATGATGAGAAACAAGAGACACCAGGAATGGCAAATATAAAATAGAGTTGGGAAAGCAGAGAAAGAGGTTTTAACAATTAATAATAGAGTAGATGACGAACTACAGGCATCATTCTCTGTGAGCTCCTCGGACCTTCCCTCAGACCCAGAACAAATTAAGCCTCCAAAGTGGTTCTGGAGTGAGGGCTCCATCAAACACTTGGAGTACAACGCACTTCTGTCAAAAATTTACTTTGGAAGAACTCTGGAGCAGGTCAGTTTCAGACCGACCGGGCATCCAGGCGCTTGCCTGCGCTCAGATACCAATGTGCAGCCGGGGCAGAAGATGTGGCTGGGAGACAGAGGTTGGCAGATTCTAGGCAGCCAAGAAGCCCCTGGAGATGCCTGGGCCACTTTGCTCTGCTTGCGGGCAGGTGCTTTGGCAGATCTGCCTTTGGTGAAGGGTGGATTGAGAGCAGCTGAAATCGTGGTCCTAGTGCAGATTTAGCCCGACCAGCCTCAGACCAGAAGTCAACTCTGCGAACTGCCCCAGGGCAAATTGAAACAGCTGCTGGTCCTGCACTTGATTCAGACCTCAGCTCAAAAACATGAGCAAGAAGCAGAAGAGAGCTCTCACCATAGACAACTTTTACGGAGAGAAAGAAGGGCAGAACTCAGATCCTGAGGTTACTAAAGGGAAAGCAACCCCAGAGGAAGCCACAAAGGGAGACATGAGCTGGTCCCCATTTCACAAGGCTTTCCTGGAAGATTGCATAATCTCAAAAGAGAGTTAGAAGAAAAATGGGAACATTTCCAATAACATTGGAAGTTATTAACATTTATGAGCCTCAGTTTAATCATCTACCAAATGAGGGCCTAGCCTCAATGATCACTTGGATCCCTTCCAGCTTTAAATCTCTTATTACTATATTATACATTAAGTTATATATAGTAAACTTGGCAGAACCAGAAAACACTTTATATGATGATGGTTTGTTTTTCAGTCATGTCTGCATTTTCATGACTATGGACCACACTATCCATGGGATTTTCTTGACAAAGACACTGGAGTGCTTTGCCATTTGCTTCTCTAGTAGATTAAGGCAAACAAAACTTAAATCACTTGCTCAGAGTCACACAGCTATTAAGTGTCTGATATTAGAGTTAAACTCAAGTCTTTCTGAATCTAGAGACCCAGCATTCCATCCCCTGAGCCATCTAGCTACCTCATATATGTCGATTACAACAATGTAAATGGAAAGAACAAAACCAAATAAGAATGAATATTATTTAGTTATAGTGATTAAGTTTGGCTGTGTTTTGTTTTGTGTTGTTCTAAATGTCTTTCTTTTATTTTTCGTCACAAGGAATGGATCTGAGTAGATTAAGCAAAAAGAGATACTTGGAACTAAGTGGGCTATAAAAACAAAAGACATCAAAAACATATATACAGACAGATAGACAGATATATACACATACATATGAATATACAAAGGGGTGGTATTGTTGAGCTGTTTGAGCTTGGGGGAGACACAAGTTTTCTGGGTCTCAGCATCTTCCTCTGGAAAATAAAAGGATTGAATTAAATAATCTTCAAAGATTTTATCAGCTCTAAATTCATGCTCATAAAATATTTTGGAGAAAATATTTCAGCAAATCTGATTGAATGTGATCCTTCATCTTTCAGTAGGCATAATCACTGCTGATTGTGGCCAGAGGCCTCCTTCAGGCTTTTTGTGCCAGAGTCAATCTGATGGCAATCTCCAGCCAAGAAGTCAAATCCTCACCTTTTAGACTGCAAGAAGAAAGCAGTGCAGGATAGAACTCAGGGCTGTGTGTATAAGATCAACCAACTGGACTCCTTTCCAAAATAACTTGATGATCCGCAACAATTTTATCCACAAGATTGGAAGGAGAGACCCCTACCATCGGTTAAAACAGGAAGAAGCAGTTTCCCCCTATTTACTGCAGTGGTTACATAATCCCCTTCCTTTTGGATGCCATACTGTTATAGAAATATTGGTAACCTTTCAAAAAGGGGGGTGGAGGAGATGAAGGAAAAATTTTCCTTATTTTTTTTCTCTTGGTTCCCAGGCTTCCCTTAGAAGCTGTAGCTTCCATCCCAGCACACACAAAAAATGTACTTGGGCCAGAGTCTGGGCCAAGAGGAAGCGATTCTAATCTACAGAGAGAATTAGGAAGTTGCAGCTTAACCATATTTCCTTTTGATTTTATTACTACTTTTTTCACCTCTCTTGGTCTATTTAGAGCTATTTGCTTAAGCATCAAAAAGGGCACAGGAAGGAAAAAAAGGAAAAGAGTTTTCAAAGATTATATAATTCATCTGTACCTTGACGGATAAGGTATATTTTTGCACAGCTAGAAGAAAAATGAGTTTCAATGGTCATTCTTCATCTCCTCCCTCACTATCCATCACAGGTGTCTGGTTTCTCTTTTGGATGAAGGAGAAAGTGGAGATCAGAAATAATATTCTAGCAGGTCACTTAACAGGATATCCCTCCCTGTATGGCATTTAAGAAAAATCAAATGCGAGAATTCAACAGGAAAAGCAAGTATTTACTTTTGTTTGCTTTTCAGAACTTGTCAAATGGCTAAAAGCCTATCTTATTTAAATCCCCAATTACCCCAAAGCAAATCATTTTTCCTCCCCAAAAAATGTAAATGTGATTACCATCTCTATTTTTAGTTCTTTTCATTCAGATTCTATCAGAACAGGGCTTGGCTGCTGGCTAGAAGAAATTCATCCAGTGAATCTTTTTCTGGATGTTTTTTTGCCCCAAGGCTAATGAGGAAATCAAAGTGGGACTCTGACTGTCTCCTTATTAGGCCAACAGGATGTTTTATTCTCCTCTTTGCTCATCTTCATTGGCAGTGTGCTATGGGAATTGTTAGCTCTGCTCATTAATGTGGAGGGAAGGGAGTTGAATACTTGAAAGGTGAGGAAGTGACAGTAAGCCAGTTGTTTGTGAGCCTCTGTGGCAGCAGATGCTTTAGCAGCCTTCAGGGAGCAGTTTTATAAAAGTACAATATGACTAGAAAGAGCCAATGCACATTTATGCCAGAGATGTTGATTTGATCAATTACAGAGTTGTCTGAAGGGAGACAAAATGATGCCCAGGATACCAGTTGTCGCAATTATAAAAGAGCATCCTTGCTAAATATCCAAGACGTTTTTCCAACTCCTAGATAAGCCTGAAAGTCATGCCTGGAGAATGACAAATTGGAACAGTGACCCTGTATCATGTTCTGGGGCAGAACCAGGTTGTTTGAAGGAGGACAGAGATCTGGTACTTCTAGTTGAAATAAGTGCTAAAAGTGGCAGCTTAGTATATATTGGATAGAGAGCAAGGTCTGGGTCTGGGACTCAATTCATGTCCTGTTTATGACATATAGATTGTGTGATCCTGGGCAAGTCAGTTAATTTCTTGGTGCTCTAGGCAGCAAGGAGCAGTGGATAGAATGCTGCTCCTAGAGTCAGGAGAGCCCTAGTTCAAATCCAGCCTTCCACATTTATTAGCTGGGTGACTCTGGAAAAGTCATTTAACCCTGTTTGCCTTGGTTTCCCATCTGTTAAAGGAAATAGTAAACCATTCCAGCATCTTCGCCAACTAAACTCTAAATTGGGTCATGAAGAATTAGATATAACTGAATTAATTGTGTAACAATCATACCAAAATGAGAAATCATGGAATTATTGCATTTAAGCTGGAAGAGTTCTTAGATATTACCCAGGTCTAAACTGTTCATTTGACAGATAAGAGAACTGAAGATGAGAGAAAGATTCATGAAACACACAGTATCTGACTTGAGCTTTAAAGGATGGATACTTATGCAATAAGTAAAGAGGGTGAGGGTAGACATTCGACATATAGGGAACAAAGAAATGGGGAATGGGAATAACAAGGTGGAGAGTGTTTGGGGGATAAATAAGTTCAAAAAGAAGACAATCCAATTGAGCTAGATACAGAGGTCAACAGATGGCAAGGCAAATCTGGCCAACTGTTTTTGTACAGGCTGGTCTATGAGTTAAAAATGATTTTTATATTTTGAATATTTCAAAATGTAAAAACCATTCTTAACTCCCAGACTATGCAAAAATAGGCCCATTGGTAGTAGTTTGTCAACTCTTTGGCTGGAAGATAGAGGATGTAGAAGGGAACAGCTTGAGATAAGGCTAGAAAAATTGAATGAAGACTCTTAAATGCCAAGTAAGGGAACTTAAACTTTTCTCAGTAATTACTTGGGAGATGTTGAAGTTTTTGTTGTTGTTTTTTAAAGCAAAAGAACATGAACAGATCTATACAAATGCAAGATTAATTTTGACAAAAATGTAAAGGATAAATTAAGAGGGAGAGTGGAGGCAGGAAAACCTTGGGAAATTTGATGGAACAATTCAAGCTATTTTGGCATGTGGCAGAAATGATGGAGGTGGATATAGAAATACAAGTATGCCCAGATTTAAAAAAAAAAAAAAAGACAAACAAAGCAATTCCATATAGCAATCCATACTTAGAAAACAAATAAATGAAGAAGAAAATAGAAGGTGACTTCCTCATTCTAGGAAAGGCTGTACCATAGGATTTTTCAAATAGGGAGCTCCCCCTAATGTTCTTAAAGTAATTTGCAAAATCTAGATTTGCATATAACTTCCTCAAGAATATATTTGCTGTACAAAATGCTGTACACCCTTATCACATAGATATACAGTGTTTAACTCAAATACCCACTCAGTTTCTGCTTCCTTTTCATTGTTATAGCATCTTCCTTTTCGGTTCTCCTAAACTCATAACCTCAAAATACTCTTCAGTCTTTTTCTCTATACCTAGCCCACTCCCATCTACGGCTGTAGAAATTCCCTAAATAACACCCAGTGGCTTAGCTTTGTTAATGTTTTTCTCTGTAAGGAGGAAACAACAGAACAGATAGTGACCTAGATACAAGGGAGAATATAAGGAAGAATATTGAAGAGAATCTTCTCTTATACATAAGAGAATATAAGGAAGAATATTAGAAATTATCCTACCTCAATTCACAAGAACATAGTGAGCTTTAAGAAGATGCCTTGAGCACATAACACATTATGTATTATTTAAAAGTATTTAAAACATTGCTTGTATTCCACATTACCCCAAAATAACTCCATAACTAGAAAACTATAGTCCTTATTGAACCTTACTTAAAGCTGTTTTAATGTTTATCTTCTGATCTAATTCTTTGAGTCTACAATTCTAACTTGATTCTACTATTATGAAGACAGATATACAGTAAAGAAATTAAAAAAAAAAAAAAACAACTAACTTAACAGCTAAGTCCTCTAGAACTGGAAGGGACTTAGAGTCTTTTCTATAAAATGAAATATTCTTGATAAAAAAACCACCAGCCCACCAGTTTGGAAATGGCTGAATAAGTTATGGTATATGAATACTATGGAATATTATTGTTGTATAAGAAATGATTAGGAGGATGATTTCAGAAAGGCCTGTAAAGACTTACACAAACTGATGCTAAGAGAAATGAGTAGAACCAAGAGAACATTGTACACAGCAACAATAAGATTATGCAATGATCAATTCTAATGGATGTGGCTCTTTTCAACAGCAAGGTGATTCAGGCAGGCCAGTTCTAATAGACTTATGATGGAGAGAGTCATCTGCATCCAGAAAGAGGACTATGGGGACTGAATGTGGATCACAATATAGTATTTTCACCTTTTTTGTTGTTTGTTCACATTTTGCTTTTTCTCATTTTTTTTCCTTTCTGATCTGATTTTTTTTGTACAGCATGATAAATAATGGAAATATGTATAGAAATCTTCACATGTTTAACATATATATTGGATTACTAGAGGAGGGGGTGGGAGGAAGGAAAGGGAAAAATTTGGAACACAAGGTTTTTCAAGGGTGAATGTTGAAAATCATGCATTTTTGAGAATAAAAATAAA
>JAJPUD010032946.1:0-11628 GCA_023553655.1 Myrmecobius fasciatus
CCCCCCCCCTTGAGAAACTGGGGTTTGCACTCCTTTTCCCCCAGTTGAAGAGGGTTTCTCCTACTCTGTTTGAGCCTCCCCTCCTGCTTCCTCCCCGAACACCTCCTGAATCCCGTCTCGTTTACCTCTTCCTTCCCTACCCCACCTTCTGCAAGACCAGGGAGGCCGTCGGGAGCGGGGTGTCTGCAAAGCAGCGCCCAGTCACCTGTCGTGCCAGCTGCATGGAAATCCTGGCACTTATGTTGTCTGAAGTCTGCTGTTTTCTCTGACAAATCACACAGGCTCCGCTCATATTATCAACCCCTTTTCTTCTTTCCCTCCTTTAAAAAAAGTACTGTCAGTCTCAAAGTTTAACCCCATTTGTCTTGGGATTGTTATATGCTCATATTAGAACCTCTCCAAGATGAGTGATTTTAGAGAATTCCTAGTGGTGAGGTTTTTAAGGTAATTTAAGGCTCTTTCAGCTTAGCTTTGCTTACAAGGTGAACTGGTTTTCCTGTCCTTAGGGTTGAAATCTGTTTACTGGTGATGGGGTATTTTCTGGGGAACTTGTGTTATTTTTCTCTATTAGTTTATTTCCTGTACTTTTCAAAGAATCCCTTTCATAGAGATGGGCTTCTATCTGGTCAGGCTGTACAAACACAGGCAGAAATTTAAATATTAAAATCTAAAGGTAGAAACTTAAAAAAAAAAAGATACGGTTCTCTTGCTTTTCTTTTATATGTCCACGATTTTGCCTTTGTTACTATGTGTAGGGAAATCCATTCTATGTTGATGTTTTCTGCAGAACTCTTAAGACATCAGTCATTAAGTATTGTAACTTTAAGATTGTGAGGAATGTGAAATGACATAATTTTTTAAAATACACACCAAAAAAACTTGCAGACTACAGAGTGACTTTAAATATTGGCCTTGCCTGCCTGGACAAGTTAGAAAGCTAATTTCAGAAGTTTATGTATAATGACATTCATATGCAGAACAAAATGAGATTTTCTGCCATTTCTTGTCTGATGGTTTACTGATTTGAAGATATGAATGAAGACTGAATATCCAAATTTAAAATTTAGCCTTTTAACTTAAATGGTAATTAACTTGTATAAAATTTGTATAAAAGTTGATAATGGAAATGAATCTAATGGCTTTGTGAAAGTTTCAGTAAATCATATAATTATAGTTGTATATCTCGAGGAGATTCTAAAACCTAGTAATTTCTTCTCCCCAATGAAACCAAGGCTTTGAGTGGTTAAACTAAATTTTCACAGATCTAGTAAGTCACAGAATTGTGATTTGAGGCCAGGACCTCCAGTTTCTCATTCATTGGTCTTTGTGTTACAGGTGATGAGTTAGAAACAATTTTTATTCTGCATGAAGATGAATAGTTAATAAAGCCATTTATTGAATATTTTAAAATCATTGCCAGCTTTCACTCATGGGAGATAAGCAGAAAAAGGGCTTCTTTCTGTTTTTTGAGAAATGATAACACAATGTATCTTTTGGGTCAATCCTAATATATTTGTTGATCCTGATAAATCTAATGCTTTGCTTAGATGACATGAAATTTGCTTATTCTGGTGAAATGTGTAGATTGGATATTGAGTTAAGAAATTCTAGTCTTTACAACTTTTTTGCAAAATGTTGAACAATAATTTTTTAATTTAAAAATACAGGTTGTCCTGAAAGTCATTGTCCAGTTTTAACTTATGAAAGGTAAAAACTGTTCATGGTAGTACAACAAGCCTATTTTAAATATCATTCAACACAGAACCATGGGGAGTCTACAATAGGGGTGAGGGGGTTAGAAAGAGATTTTCCCTTTTGGCAAGAATGCTTTATGAATTTAAGTAATTAGGAGACAGCTGGAATAGAAGTTAGGCATCCTTAATTTTCTAAACATTCATTCAGTGAGACCAAAATAACATTATGGAATTTTTTTTTTACTTATAATTTTGGATTTATTGTGCCAAATTTTTATAATGATATGCATCGTCATGATATTTTATGAAAGATATCTTCAAAGTATCATGAAACTCAGTTATAATTTGCTTTGCTATTCTATGAATTGAGATATCTTACAGATTAAAAAATATATTTCTGTGGATCTGTAGTCTCATTGCATCCCTCTATTTGTGAAGATTGTAGTTTATCATTACCCTCTAAGTTATGTAATTCTTGTCTGTGCCCTCATATAAATCCACCAAAGAGTATCCACCTAGTGTACATTGTATATGTACCATCAGCAAACATTCATTGAAGCCTACTATAAGCTAGGCTATAAATAAAATGAATTAAACAACCCTTCCTGGCAATGTACTTTTATTCTAAGGGAGAAGACAATAGGTCTATCTGTTAGCCATTGAAATAAGCCCACCTAATTTAGTTTTATTATGAAGTTAATTTGACAGGCTCATGCCTTTTTCCCATTCTACTTTTCAGGGAGTGATGCTATATTTAAGTCATAGTCTGTGTTTTCTGCAGTTTGCTTATGCCTTTTTGTAATCTTTTAAGTTACCAGAAATTTTTATTTTTCAGTAACTGTTATAAGTCTGTGATTTGCAACTATATCCATTAGTTGGCAGGCATTTATTAAATGCCTTCTTTTTGCCAAGCATTGTGCTAGGCATACAAAGATATTGATATATTGGGATACAAAAACCAAAATTAAGTGGTTCTCATATGGAAATAGTTTGAAGATACTGGGAGAAGATATCCATATATGCAAAATCTTGTATATATCCAGAAAAAACAGATAATTCTGGAGGGCAGGTACAGGCAGCTGGGGAAGATAAGGAAAATTTTCATATTGAAGGTGGTACTTGAGCTAAGGAAACAAGGGATTTTAAGAGCAAAGTGAGTGTATTACAGATGGAGGCAACCATTGCAAAGGCCTAGAGATGGGAGATGAATGGACATGTAAGAAGGTCAATTTGACCTGATCATAATGTATTTGAAGCTGAATAATATCTGGTCTGGAAAGGTATGTTGGTGATTGATTGTGAAGATCTTTAAATTCTAACAAAGGAATTTGTATTTGATCCAGGAAACCACTGGAATTTAGTAGCATTATGGAAAGATCATTGGTGTTAAGAAGATGATGATGATAATGATTGGCATTATGTCAAAGAATAGTTTAGGATCTCTGAAAACATTGGGAGTTCCTCAAATGCAATTCAACCTTGTACCTAATATTCAATTCAAGACCTATCTTATTGCCTCATGTGTAGAGAGGCAGGCCAAGATATAAGCTAACTTAGTGGGCTGTTTATAAAACTTAATGACATAACTTTGGACAATAGGGTATTCATCCATTTTGTTCTGCTGTGTGGCTAAATCATGAAACTCATTTGTGGGACGAAGAGCTAACTAGTTTGACTGGTGCTTGGAGTAGATAAACAAATATGTGAAAATCAAGTTAGGGAAGTTATAATGACATAAGATTATGGAGACTTTGAATGCCAGAGATAGGAATTTTAATCTTTACTCAACAAGCAAGAGGGAGCCATTGAAAATTTTTGATCAAAGAATATGGCCACATTTGTGCATATGGATGATTATTCTGGCAATGGTATGAAGAACTGAGATGGAGGAGAGTGGTGACTGGAAGATCTAATTGGAAATAATTATTTCAGAAGCTTGGGTGGGTCTTGATGAAGACCTGTACTGTGGTAGTTGTGAAAATAGAGAGAAATTACAGAGATCGAATTGGCAAGATTTGATAAGTGATTAGGTGAGATCAAGGGAAGAGTCAAGGATAATCCCAGAGTTTTGAATAGGGGAGATTGGGGAAAAAGTGAAGTCAAGAGAAGCAGCAAGTTTTAAGGAAAATATGTTGGTTTTGGATATGCTTGAGGGTTATAGGACATTTAGGATGTTTTCTGTGCAGTTAGAATTATGCCCCCAGAGTGCAAAAGAGGGGTTTGGACAATAGCAGGAATATAAAAAAGCTTGAGCTACTAAACCTATTGTCAGATTTTCACTATGAGCATTTGCACCTCAGAAATCTGCAAACTCTACAGATCAGGTCTTCATTTACTGCTTTGTTGATTGGCTAGAGTTAAGAAAGTAGTTAAGAAAATGTTAACAACTTAAACTTAAAAGGGTCATGCATCCCCTTCCCTCCCCCCAATCAAAATAGTTGTTAAATATTTACCAGCTTACTCCTGTACTAGAGGAAGGGATTTAAAGAATCATCTGGTGATTAAAATATTGGGAATGGGTCATATTGCTAAAGGACAGGGTATAAAGAAAGAAGGAAAGTAGGCTTTGGATAGGTCTTTGCAGGGAAGATCCATATTAATGAATTGGAAAAGAAGGACCCAGTGAAGGAGATAGGAGGGCTGGTGATTAAGAACTCAGGCAAGAAGGATGTGTCCAGTAGGAGGGAATAGTTAATAGTTAAGAAAGTTTCAAAAAGTTCAAGATGGATAAAGACAGAAAAAAGGCATTGGATTTGGTAAATAGACTACTGGGGACCTTTTTGAAAGAGCATTTTTAATAGAGTATTGGGGACAGAAGCCTGGTGGCAGTGAGGATGAGGAATCTCAAAATATTGGGTAGAGACAGGTTTTTCAAGAATTTAATATTTGTTGTCATTGAGTAGAAATAACTACCAGTAGGTGGTGTGAAACACACTTAGGATCAATGTCATATTAACCCTTAGATTGATGAATTGGTGGTGTTCACATGAAAAAGAATTTGTGGTATAGTGGATTATAAAACAAATCACTTGGAATTGAATTTAGCAATTGGGACAAATTAGCAACAAATAGTAGGAATAATAGTAGAAATGTTATATACTTTGGTGCAAAGAACATTGAATCAGGAATGAGAAAATTGGAGTTCTAACCCTGCTTTTGATACTACTACCTGTATGATTATCATCAAGTCACTAACCTCTGAACTTCAGTCTCTGAAAAAGAGTACTTCATTGTTTTGGGAAGTTCAAAAGTACTTTCTTTGTGAAGTACCATATAAATTTAAGATATTATCTTATTTTATCAAAAGAACAACTTTAAATCTTCCTTTGTCCAGCAATCCTTATCTTTGGGAATTCTCTTTCAGTTTGGGAATGGGCATGTTACAACCATTACATCATGGAATCAGAAAACATGAGTTTGAGTCCTGGCTTCACTATTCACTAGTAATCTGTACTTTGGCAAATTTACCTTTGAATTTTAATTTTATTATATATTTAAGGGCTGTAATAATACCTATACTATCTAACTCTATGGGGTGGTTGTTAAAAAAGTTTTGAAAACTCTTCAAGTATTATTTTTGTGAGTTGTCATTATTAATGAATTCTTTAAAAATAAAGAAGACTCGACTTTTACTTTCAGGTTTCATTTATTGATTCATCTAGTTGGAAGACTTTATTCTAAACCTCTCTTATATGTGCTTTTTAAGAACTATTGCTTAATACTTGAAAATTCCTCTTGAAATTTATAGGCGAACATGACTGAGTTCAGAATTTCTTCATCCTACTAAATATTTCCCTTAATAATTTATTGACTGTGTCATGATTAAAAGTAGGTTAAACTTCTTGAAGCCTTTACTCTTCTGATGTATATTGTCTAATTTTCATCTCATAGGATCATAAGGGAACTTTGAGGCTGATGAGATTGACCTCATTTTACAGATGTGGAAAGACACACGACGTGGTTAAGTGACTTGGTTAGGGTTTCACAGCTAATCAGGGTCGGAGGCTGGATCTGAACCCAGTGATGCCAAATTCAAATAGAAATGCATCCTTTCAGTGACTGACTTCAAAAATCACAAATTGACATTATCTCTGTAGGATTATATTTTTATTTATTAATTAAACAATTTCCAATTACTTATTTGGGCAGTACTCAGGAATCATGTATAACACCCCTGTACTGCAAATCTTGCTGCCTCTATATAAGTAGTTCTACTGGGCACAGAGCTCTGGAGCTCCAGAATATCTGTGTAAAATTTTTTGGCTCTCCCTTTGTATTTGAGAACTCTGAATTATGGTATTAAAAGATAAAATATGTTGATATTGTACAATATTATGCATATATTTTATGCATTTCTGAGTTTCTAAGTTTTTTCTGTTATTGGCAGGCCTTTGTGTGCCATCTGTGGCTTCTGTAAAAGTCTCAGAAAGTCCCTTTTATTTTCTTATTCCAAGCCACTATATATTTGTGTTGGGGAAAGTTGTAATGTGGAAGGGATAACTACCAGCCAAGCTCCACCCTTACTGCTTGATTCCCCTACAGCTTAGTTTCTGGAGTCAGCATCCAAGATCAGAAGAAATTGGACATCTTCAAGTTAGTATCATTGTAGACATTGTAGACTTTGCAGAACAAGTCATTATCAAAAAGACATGTTTTATGAGGGCTTAAATAACCCTTTTGGCACAGTATCATGTTATTCTCTTTCCATATGCTATCATTTCTTCATCTGTAGTTAATAACATTAACTTTTAGTTCCCTGGAAAAAGTAATGGTAGATCATTGCTATTACTGCTAGCTTTGGTAACAGCAATACCATTAGGATTCAAGTGGAAAATAGTGAATTTTTAATGATGGTATATAACTATGGAATCTAGGAAGTTGATCAGCACTATTGCTACCTGTTGACAGAACTAAGAATTTATAGCTAGTAGCAGTAAATTATCAATTTTCAGAGGCTGAGACAAATTCTTTTACTAGCACAGTGAGTTGACACTTATAGATGCTTGTTGATTGAATGGTCTTTAAAGTTAACATGGAAAGCCAGGTGACACACAGCATTTAGTGTCAGTAATTGGAATAGCAAGTACTGTTGATAAAAAGTTGTGACTTGTATCATTCACATAATACTTTGGTTAGTCAAACTTTGTCTTTTAGGTTGTCAAAACAACTTAGAATTAGCACTATTCAAGAAAGTTTAAAAACATTTGGCATTTGTCAATAGTAGACTTAAAATTATATATAAATGCTAAAAATGGAAACGTTTAAGCACTCTTCTTTCTGTATCAGAGAAAGTGAAGTATACGAAGGGCATCAGAAAAAAATAGATTTTTTTCCAAATTCTAATTCTTCCAAATAGTTTGAATTAATTTTCTCCCTTTCCTTGAATCTCTTTACCTCTTTCTTGTTTTTGCCAAAATTTCTAATGTCAGTACATAAGGATTTTTCTTTATTTGATTATTAATTGATGAGTGAAATAAATTTTGAAATACTTAAAAATGCTTATGAATTAAATATAACACTGACATCAAAAGGGAGAGAAATACAATTTGCACATCTTATCTATTAATATATATTATAATACTAAAACCCAAGTAAGATAAAAAGTGACAAAAGTTTTGTTTTCTGTTCTTATACAAATTTGTTTCTAAGATGCAGGGGGAAAAATAAAGTAGCCTTGGCATGCTGCCCAGAATTCACCTATAATAACTTACCAGATCAATGATTTCCAATCTTTTTTTAGAGTTTTGATGTCTTTGTTGGATTGTATAACAGGTTTCTTTTCTTTCTTCCTCCTTTCATGTGCTATATGGCATGGCACATATACACACACATTAATTTTTTAATTAAAGTAAATGAAACCTTTTTTGAGAACTTTTTTCCTCCTCCAATATAGGTGAAATAGAATGGAAATAATTATGTTTTGATCATCTAACCATAGTGAGTGAATCAAGACGTGTATGCATCTTGAAACATTTATGTCCCTGAAGTGACAGAGAAATATAAAGTATATGCTATAGGTTCCTTATGTACTAAATGCATTATACTCTTCCTCACAGAAGAGTTGGACAGAAATATTTATAAAATTCTTTGGAATTAGCTTTTTGAAAACATAATTCAAATGAAAATACTTGATCAAAGAAATTCCAAAGCATAATAGAATATTGGGCAAAACATGGGTGAGATGAAGGGGGGAGGCATATATGCAGATCACTCTCTTCATCTTGAACTTCTTGGGGCATTATATGGCCTCCTCCAATCTTTGTATGTTTTCCAAATTAATGATTTCCTTGTCACCAATTTGTTGATGATAATACTATAAAACCAAATATCTCAGACTTTCTTGTTCCCTTACCAAGAAGTTGAAATTTTTCTTCATGTATATAAATAGTATTGGCTCTTTGTGCGCACATTGGGGAAGTTCCACCCTCAGTCTTATATCAGCCAGACAACTTTGGGCAAAAAAAAAAATTGATGTATGAAATGTATATGTAATCCAATGCCTCAAATTTTTCTTTATTTTTAATATCCTATGGAGATTATTTTTTTTCTCCTTTTAAAATTTATAATAGCTTTTTATTTTTCAAAATACACGCAGAGATAGTCTTCAACATTCACCCCTGCAAAACCCTATGTTCCATATTTTTCTCCCTCCTTCCCTACCTTCCCCTTTTCTGGACAGCAGGTAATTCAATATAGATTAAATATGTGCATTGAATTTGCTTTAAAACTACTCCACTCCTTTCTCATAATAAAAATAATTAAGCAAAACCAATTGTCACAGCATCCATGCCTGACAGCAAATGGAACATTTCCCACTAGTAGTCTACTACTTTACCAAAATGAGGGATATGTTTTGTTATCATTCCTCTAGAACTAGTTGTCTCAGGCTGCTGGTCTTTTTCTTGAACCCTCTTTTCTCTCTGTTCTTATTGATAATCTCATTAACCTCTATGGATCTAATTATCATCTCTTGATGATTCTGTAAGTATGCCTATCCTGCCCTAACCTCTGCTGATCTTCAGTCTAACATTTCCCCAGTGTTTTTTATACATTTCAAATTGGATGTCCAATAGGCATCTTAAACTTAACATGTCCAAAACTGAACTCTTTTGTTCCCCCTAAACCCATCTCCTTCCAAACTCCCTGAATACTATCAAAGGCATTATCATTCCTCTCAGTCTACCCAGGCTTGCAACCTAGGCACTAACTTTGCTTGTCTCCTCCTTTAGGTTGTAAGCTCCTTGAGGTCAAGGACTATTTTCTGCCTCTTTTCTTGAATCACCAGCACTTATCATACTGGCTGATGCGGAAGAGGTGTTTAATACATTCTTATTGACTGAATTTTGGTCAAATTTAACCATATTTAGCCAATTTATTATGAGCCTTTAAAAAAATTAACACTATGTCTAAAAAAGTTGACTTTTGCAAAGACAATAACAAGGGATCACAGTTGGAAATGGAAAACATTATGAGTGGTGATGTATTCCCTATTCCAACTATCATTGAATCCTGAATACAATTTTAGAGAAGTCCAGGGAATTCTGTCATAATTCCTTTCTTAATCACTGACTCCGATCTTAACTACTTCAAGTTTTCGTAAATGAATACTTTAAGAAAATGCTAGGGGAGTAGGTTTTATTTTTTTGAATTCATCCAGAAAGGAAGGAATTGATCTGGTTGGACTAAATTTTGGAGCATGAGTGATTGAACAAAAGTAACATAGACCCGCTAGATAATGCTGTTCCTTTAGCCTAATTTTGTGGGACTAAACATATGTGAAGACTGGATAATGATAGAATGTATCATGAGATGAAGTGATTCCTATTTCATATGACATAAACAGAAAATTAATTTTAATATATTGACCTCTGACTTCATATCACTTCCCAGAGAAGCTGTTCCAAATCATCTCCTTCCTCACTGCCTTTTGTCTCAGCAGATTTCACCTCGAACTTTGGAAAAATTGAGGCTATTTGTGAGCTCCTTGAACTCTCTTCTTTCACTTCAGGATTGGTGCTCTATCCACTACACCACCTAGCTTCCCCTCTTCCACTTTTTGAATCCTTTTCTGTACTCATGAATTCTTTCTTCCCTCCTTCCTGTCTTAGAAGATGAGTTAATCTTGTCAACACTAATCACTCTGTCTGTGCTATTGAAACTATCCTTTTTTGTCTCCTCTAGGATCTTGCTCCATTTGTTCATACATTTTCAGTCTCTTCCCTCTTCATTAGTCCCTTTGCCTATTAATATGAACAGGTTTCCTGTCTCCAAAAAACAAAAGAAAACACAAACAACCCTCCCCCCAAAACTCCAAACCTTTTTCTTGTCTTTGTGGTTTTCTTCCCTTTTTTCCCCCCCTTAATTGCTGAAGAGTAGGTAATATTTCCTTGTAACTAATTGCAGTCTGGCTTCTATTTCCATTACTCTATTAAAACCACTTTTTCCATGATTACCATATTCATTGGTCATTAAAGTTCACGTAGTCTCTTTGAACTTTATGCTGCATTTGAGATTGAGTTTCTTTCTACTTCCTTGGCTTATGTCATACAGCCCTGTTCTGATTTTTGTACCTGTTTGATGGATACTTTTTAGCCATCTTTATAAATTCCTCTTTACATATCCAAAATTTTGACTTCTATCAAGACTCAATTCTCTTCTATAGTCTATGTTTTCCTTTGGTTATCTCACACATTTAAATGGCTTCATATATCACCTATCTACAGGTGAGTTTCAAATCTATAAATGTAACCCCAAACTCTTAGTTCCAGTATTAATTGCTTATCTGTGGATATTTCTAGCTAGATTCCCTTTTGATACCTTAAGTGCAAGAAATCCAAAAGTGAACTCATTATTTCATTAAGTGTTATCTTTATTTTTTTTTATTTTTATCATTATCTCAACTAGGTACTTTGAGGGAATATCAGGAGGCAGCATGTGCCAAACAAGTCAAACCATTTCTACGACTTTGACTTGTTTTCCCTCAGACCCTGATGGAGACAGGATCCTGAGCTCAACGGCCTTGGGAATAGCAGGAACCTCTAAACCACCAAACTTGCTTTCAGATCAGCCCCCAAAACTATTATTGAGAAATCTTTGTGGAGAGGGGACCTGTCTATCTCATCACTCTCAGTGATAAATGCTGAATAATTGCCATGATAATTAGGAATATGAAATATGGGAGTAGCAGTGTCTACCAGACCACCAGTTTTGCTTTCGTTCCTCAGCAGCTATCACACACAGAAGCAACTCTAGTGGAGAAGGGTCAGCCAGCCTGCCTGAAGAAGAGGCACTTTTTGAGGAATGGCTAGCAGGCAACTTGTACAGGCAATTGTACCACTACCACCTGCACCACCATTTTCCCTCTGACCCTACTGCAGCTGTTCTTCCGGTCCTTCCTTATCCAGGGTCTGCTTCTGCATGTGTTGCAGCTTCCTATTGAATATACCAGGAAGAAAGTTCTTGCCACTATCAAATGGTTCAGCATTGGAAATTTCGATATATCATTGTAAATGATATTGAAGAAGTGGCATTACCATCTACTTTGTTGCTACATCCCAAGGATCATAGGAACTTTCCATCTGTCTTGAAACTAAAATTTTCCTTATGTGCTGAATGTGAGTTCCCTGAAAGCAAGGAGTATCTTTTTGTGTCACCAGCATTTATCACAGTTCTTTGCACAAAGAAAGGGCTTGATAAATGCTCATTTATTCATTCCCCTTTTCCTTCTTGGAACTTGCCCTTCCTCCTAGCTTCCATATTGTTGTTGATTATACTTCCTAGTTAAAGAGACTTAAAACCCTCTGAAAATTTTTCCAGCCAGTTATTATTTCCAGTCATGTTATTTTGACCTCCACAGTATTTATTCCTTCATGCCCTCCTTTCCATTTCTACTATCACTACCCTAATTTGGCTGTTACTTATTTTTTTTTTTTTT
>JAJPUD010032947.1:0-11628 GCA_023553655.1 Myrmecobius fasciatus
TCACTGAAAAGCAAAAACGGAATACGGTGGTTATTTTAGTATCCAAGTAGGTCTTTTGGGGGAGGAGGCAAAGCAAGTGGGGTTAGGTGACTTACTCAGTCACACAGCTAGTAAATGTTCAGTGTTTGAGGTCAGATTTGAATTCAGGTTCTTCTGATTTCAGAGCCAGTGCTCTATCCACTGCATCACCTTGCTGCCCCTCCAAGTGGATTTGTTGGAGGATATAACCAGCCAGGTCCCAAGGTATGGATAAGTGCTAGAGTAAGCTCTCACAAGTGTGGAGGGCAGGTAGATGGTTACTTTGTATCAGTAGTATGATATGAAGCTGGATTATTCTTTTTTGTTAAAGCTTTTTATTTTCAAAACATATGCATAGATAGTTCTCAGCTTTCACTCTTGCAAGAAAGACCTTGTGTTCCAAATTTTTTCCCTCCCTTTCTCCCATCCCTTTCCCTAAACAGCAAGCAATCCAATGTATGTTAAACTTATTCTAGACATATTTCCACACTGATCATGCTACACAAAAAATGAGATCAGAAAGGGAAAAAAATAACAAAGAAAACAAAATGCAAACAACAACAGGAAGAGTGAAAAAACAATGTTGTGATTCACAACAGTCTCCTGAGTCCTCTCTCTGGGTGCAGATGATTCTCTCCATCATAAGATCATTGGAACGCCTTATTATGAATCACCTTATTGTTAAAAGGATTCACGTCCATCACAGTTGTTCACTGCTTAGTCTTATTGACAGTAACAATAAGACTATGCAATGATCAACTGTTCTATTCACTTGAGTTCATGTAAGTCTCTCCAGGTCTTTCCGAATTCAAAGCTGGATTATTCTTGCTTGAATAGAAAGGGAGAAATCCCCTAATTTCTAACATAATTTGTCATCAGGTTTCACTTTTGCTTGATCTTGAAGGTTGGGGTCTAAAATAGAGGAGATTATTGGCTATACTTAGGTGGCTGAACTCTAAACAAGGTTTTGAACTCAAGATTAGCTTTTAAGCAGCTCAGTGTTGGAATACATTCAATAAACATGCAGGAGGAGGGAAGATTCCTTGATCTGGAACCTAGAAAGTAGGTTTCTTGAGGGTAGGAACAGTCTTTTGCCTCCTTTTAAAATTTTAATCATTATTATTATTATTATTTCAATCCACTAGGCTTAGACTAGTGCCTGGTACTTATGAGGTACTTAATAAATGTTGATTGATTGATCTGAGGTTAGTATAAATTAATATAATTAACTTGAGAAGGACTTTGAAGAGTCTACCATTATTTTAGAGTAGGGAGGCAAAACCCTCACAATAAGACTTTTCACAACAAGTTACAGATAGTTGTATTTTTAATAGGCAAGTAGGAGAGTTATTATTATTATTGAATTCTTTAAAGATTTTATTAAAGAATTCTTGAATTCTTTAAAGACAAATGTAAATTTAGCCTGAAAGCAGAAAGGCTTATTATTATGTACTGCATTTAAGATGTTTTTATTCTGTTGAAGAAGGGCATCTCCCAAAATATATGTTTCATTGGATTTTCTGTATAGCATATTCAATAAATGTGAACAATTCCACACAGTGTCTTGGTTCATCACTCAAGTCTTATTTATACTTTCAGAAATCTGTATAGTAGTGGCCTAGAATTATGTGTTAGGTTGTAGCAGTCACATAAGGCTCTGGACTTTAAAAATCCTGTTTCTTTTAGACATGGGATCTTAGTGCTGGTCATTTTCTTCGACTCTTGTTTATAGATGAGGAAAATGGAGCCCCGGAATATTTAGACATATAGTTTATTATTAATACCACAGCTAGAATTAGAACAAATGAATGAAAATGTACTTATAAAATGTGCTGAAAACTTTGCTAAAGGTTGCACTACAAATAGGAGCTAATTCTGGTTCCCAAAGAGCTTACATTCTACCTGGGGCTGGTAGTGGCGGGGGGTGGAGGGGTGGGGGGAGGGGGAGAAGAGGAACAGCATATCTTGATTTGGAAAGTCTGGGATGCATCAACAGGACCAACATCAGGCTTCAGGGCCACAAGGTGGACAACTCCAAGGGACCACCCATTGTAAGCAGGGATTCTGAACTTCTCTGGGTTTCTTTCACCCCAGGTTCAAAGGTTTTTCTCAGAGGGTTATAGATTTAGACAAGGAAGGCCATTTGGAACAGGCCTCTCATTTCCTAGCTGAAGGCAGGTACTTTGCCCACAGTCCTACACAGAACTTTAGACAGAGACAAGATTTCCTGGTGTTTTCTGACTTCCAAAGCAAGTGATTTTTCTGTGCAGCCATGCTGCCTCTCCTGCTTTGTCCTGCTAAGTTTTAGATGTGAACTCTTTGTTATAAATTATTCTGATTTTGAGATGATAGGAATAATCAATCAATTGATAAAAATTTATTAAATACCCCCTATGATGTGTTTCTGATTTATATTTGCCACTGAGAGGAAATTCAATGTAAAAAAGAATGGATTTAAAGTCAGTCCACCAGATTTCAACTCCTTGGCCTCCTATCTATAACCTAGATAATTCTGGGGAAGTCTCTCCAGCTCTCAGTTTTTTACTGGCCAAAATGAGGAGGGGGAATTGGAAGAAGTGACCTGTAATATCTCTTCTTGTTCTAGGTCCCATTTCCTAGTATTCTGTGACCTCATATGCTTCACATTCACTTAGAGGGGAAATTAGATAGTAAGTTATTAAGTAGAATTATGAGAAGGAATGCCCCCAGACTTGCCATACGGTCAAGAAGCTTCTGAATCATTTGAGAGTAAGCAAAGCAGCAGAAAATGCTGTTCTCTTGTGGTGTTTTCAGGGATTGTTGGGGTAAAGCAGTAATAGTCTAAGCTAAGTCTTGGGAGCTGTAACTACAGAGAATAGCTTAGAGTTTGATATGACTTAATTTAGGGAGTGGCTAATTTTTCTCCCTCACTCTTGATTACTCTGGTATATTATTAGTGATTCTGTTATATTTCCTTTTCCCTTGTAGTATGGCTGAAAAAAATCACTTCTTTGGTCCCCTTGTTGCAAAAAAGTCATTTTAATATATATCTCCTTTGACCCAAAAATAACACCTTGGAATATTTACAAGGTTAAAGGGGGGTGTCCCATAAACTTAAAGATATTTATAGCAGTACTTTTTGTAGTAACAAAGAATTAGAAAGAAATTAGGGAATAATTGAATCTGAGTTCAAGCTGGGCTTGATGAAGGGAACAGAAAGTTAATGTTGGATTCTGGAGGATCTGGTTTCAAATCTTCCTTCTGACACACCATAGGTGGCTGACTATGGGCAATCACAACCTCATCTCCTCAGTCGGTTTTCTAAAACTGTTTCTTGCAGGGCAGATGACGATACTCGGAAGTAGAAGGAGCTTCCTCATTGGTAGTTCCTTGTATCAGTGAAAGTGCAGATCTAATATAAAAAAATATTGTAAAGCATTTAAATGCGTACTTTCCTCAGACTCTTGGATAGGAATGAAATAATTTGTTTGGAAAGGAGTAAACTTTTCCAAAGAAAAGTCTATTCTATCACTGGGTATGAATTTGTATATTTTCCTTAATTTTAATTATATTGGAGATTTGAGCAATGGTCAATGCAGTACACAGAATTTTTAAACACTAGTTATTAGGAGATATCTTTCTATTACTGAATTGTTTGAGGAGTTCTCCCAAGTCTTTTATAATTGGAAAAATGACATAATTCTGATGGTCTTGTTCTCCTGTTCACAATTGAAGGATTTCATGTTGACTCTGAGGATGGTTCCTGATAATGTCTGTATTTTATATGCAGCTGAATTCACTGTTTGCATAAAGTAATTTTAAAATTTATTATTAATCACAAGAGTCCATGTGTTTCTAGAGCTCTTTTTCTTTTTAGTTTTTCATTTTATCATTGTCTAAAACTGGAATTTCATTAGGTTAGGGAACTCTCTGTGAGGGAATTTCTTTTACCAAAGTATATCTATAACTGTCTGGCAAGTTCTGATCTTAGAATGAGGCCAGGGGACAGTAAGAGATGAAAGGACTAGCCCAGGGCCACTTAGCCAGTGACTGTCAGGAGCAGGTCTTCAACTCAGGTCTTTGTGCTTCTGAAGTCAGCCTTCTTACTACTAAGTCATGTTACCTCTTTGCATAATTGTTTAGTCTTGGATTGTTGTTACCTTTATTACCTCACTCCTCATAGGATAAACCAACACTATATAAATAAATATTAATGAACTTCCCATTAACAGAAATATGAGTGACAGAAAAGATAAGGTCTGCTTGTGACAAAGTTTCATTTGGAAAATTTCTCTGTGCACATTATTTGAGTTGTTTCTTGGTTCTGACTTCTCCAGAGTAATTTTTACAACTTGGAAATGGCTTTGTATCCACCCTTCTGTTCTCTGATGGATCCATGAGGTCTTTGAGAGAGGTATTTGCAACTCAGCTGTGCTGCAGCTCTCTTGTGACTTCTGTCTAGGACTTCCCAGAAGTCTTTCACAGGATATCCATCTAATTCACTTCAGTTCAATTTAATATGCTTTTATTAGGTGTCTCCTGTGTGCAAGGCATAGGCTGAGCACTGCAGATGCAGAGACCCAAGGGAGAGCTATCCTTGTCCTCACAGACTAACATTTTACCCCTGTGCTGGCAGCCTTCACTCAATCTCTTGGCGCACTGCATGGGTACCAGTGGAATATTCAGGATATCCATCAGCTTATGCCTTGATCTTTTCCCTTGCCTAATCCATCTCTAAAATTCTATTTTTTACACTATTTCCCCAGTGTAAGTATAAGTAATATGCTGCAACTTATTCATTGTGTTTTGGACAGCATGTCCTGCACATGTCTGAAACTTAAAATCGTATCCAAAATTGAACTCATTTTCTTCCCCATCAGACTTCCCTTCCTCCAAACTTGTTCATTTCTCAAGAAGGCACCAGCAACCTTCCCATTTCCCAGCCTTGTAACCCACATACCACCTTTGATTACATAGTCTTTCTCACCCCACTTATTCAGTCTGTGCTCGCCCTGGCCATTTCCCCCTTTGCGCCATCTTTGCTCAGCCAGCTCCCACCTTAGTTCATCCTCTGAGTACCTCTCACCTGGATTACTCCAGTAGCTTTCCTATCGGCTTTTCTTCTAAGAGTCTCTCCTTCCTCTAGTCATCCTGGTGTCAGACAAGTTTTTCATTAAGCAGAGATCTAAGCAGGTGACACCTTTACTCACTCAGTGGTGGAGCTTTCTGTGTCTTCTAGGATAGAAGTCCTCTCTTTAGCTTACCAACCTGATATCAACCCATTTTTCCAGCCTCATTGGCTATTATTCCTTCTCCTATGCTCAGTAATCCAACCAAATTGACCTCTCTCTGTTCCTTACACACATTATTTCTTGTCTCCATGCATTTGTACAGGCTGTCCCCTAATGGAATACATTTTTTTTTATTATTCTGACAGTTCCTCTTTATCTCTTAAGATGTAGGCCAAATATCACCTGCTACCTGAAATCTTTCTTGGTCTCTACAACTGCTATTTCTTTCCCTCCTAAACTGCCTCATATTTAATTAATTTGCATTTCCTTGTATTTATTCCCTTTAATTATTCTGTATACCTAAATATGTTTATCTTCTCTGTTCACGTATAAACTGTGCATTTAAGGATTGTTTCATTCTTTGTTTTTGTATTTCCAGTACTTAACAATGTCTGGGCACCTAGTAGGTATTTACTAACGCTTATTGATGATTAGTAGATAGGTACTATGATGGCTATACTGACTGATAGGGTTTGAGGAATAGGAAGGTGAAGGGAAGGGCAGGTTGAGGAGTATATTGGCATAAGGGAGGTAGAGTATTAAAGTCAGAATTTATTACATGGAAGAACCTGTGGAATGAGTGAACCACAATCTCTACTTGCACTTGATAATCGTCGAGCATGCCTCTATTAGACTTCTGTTCCAGGTAATTTAGTGCCTGGTGTGATAATGGCTCCTGAACTTTGGGACAACTAGAGGGGCTTGAGTATTGGTGAAACGTAATCTCACCTACCAATGCTTAATGCTTTAGCTCTGGTGATAAGAGAATACTGTGTGAAAACAGTCTTATTTCACCAGATAATTTTTCCCACACAGATGTATTTGCATTTCATTCTGGAATATGGTACCTACCCTGGCTCTGTTTTTAAATTAGCTCAAAAAAGAGAAGGCAAATTGTGTAGAGTGAATTATCCTTTATATATAGATTAAAAGCTAGAGAAAATGTGATAATATATTTTGTTTACTTTTTTCTTTCTTCAGGCAGTTGCTCTCTTAACTGAACTAATTAGGGAAAACTTCAGGAACAGCAAATTAAAACAGTGCCTTTTACCGACCCTCGGGGAGCTCATCTACCTTGTAGCAAGTCAGGTAAGAATGTCTGATTAACTTTATAACTCTGGGTAAAATGTCCTGAATTTTTTTTTTCAGCAGAAAAATAATTACTCTATAAAAATGTTTTGGCTTTGTGCCTTTGGAGCATGCCTAGGGAACCTCACTGGGAAGGTTACCCTTCAAGATTCATGCTGATTGAGAGACTCCCCAGTGCTGTTAACTTGAAAGTACAGGACATTCTCAGGTCAAACATTTGGACTGATGGACAAAAAATTCCCATGTGCTCTCTCTTGGTGCTACCATCTTTGATTTCCTCATGGGAGAGAAGACATTCCCAATATTTACTGGCTGCTTCTGTGGACTGGTACCTATATAACCCGAATCCTGATATTCTTTGGTTGTGTTTTTATGTATGTTCTTGCAGTTGTGGGATTTTTATTTCTGCCAAAATATTCATTGTTCTGCATCAAATTAGTGCAAACCTTCTGATATTGTTCTGGATTGTCTGTATTTATTATTTCACAATATTTTTATAGAATATTTCATCCATTTTCTAATGACTGCGGATCTACTTTGTTTTCAAATTTCTACTGCCATAGAGAGAACTGCTATGGACATTTTTGTATTTCAAGGGCTATTCTTTGTGACTTATACTCAGAAGAGAGATCAGGAAGAAAAAGGGTACAGATTATGTTATAACTTTTCTCACATACTTCTAAAGTGTTTCCCAGTATGCTTTCACAAGTTAATGACTCTATGGACTGTGAACCGAGGTGCTTGTCTTCCCACAGTCCCTCCAACACTCTTTTTTTCTTTTATGATTGTGATGTGAAACATCAAAATTGGTTTCATTTGCATTTCCTTTATCATCAGTGACTTGGAATTTATTTTTACATTGTTATTTATTGTATTTCTTCCTTGGAAAACTTATTTGTTCATATCTTTTGACCAATTATTTGTAAGGAAATGGCTCTTAAATTATAGATTTGTAGCTGTTCTCTTTATAGCCCAACTATCAGATTTTATCTGATATATTTGTGGTAAGGATTGTTCACAGTGGACAGTTGTATATTGATTTTGTAAAAAAGCAGCCATTCAATTTTATATAATCAATATTTTCTGTTTTATCTATTCCATACTCTTCAATTCCTTGTTTGTCCTTTCTGACTCAAGTTGTCTCTAGTTGTGAAAGGGACTCCCTTCCATTTTATGTTAATTTGTTTATGCTGTGAACTTTTACATTTAGGTCATTTATCCATTTGTCACTTATTAGATTATATGGTGAAAGGAGTCTGATCTAAATACAGGATGTCCCATTAAGGAGAAAACAGAAAATTTTGATTACATAAAATTGAATTACTTTTTTTTTTTTTACAAAATGTAATTTGAATAATAATAAAAACTGTTGACTGTGGATAATCTTTGCTATAAACATCTCAGATAAAAATCTGATAATTGTTATAAAGGGAATTGACACAAATCTATAATTAAGAGTCATTTTCAATAGATAATTAGTTAATAGATATAAACAAATAGTTTTTCAAGGAAGAAATATAATAAAAGTTTCAGTGAAGTGATAGGCTTAAATAGCTTAAAAATGGACTTTGGAGATACACTGTTGATCTTCTAACATGCTGTTCTCTCAAAGTGTTTCTGAGCAGTTCTTATCAACAGTAAGAAGTCCTCCTGACATTTTTTATACTTCCATTTATTAAACACAGTGCTTCTGTGATTGTTCCCTTCTAGACCCTGCTTTTCTGGTCTTCTCCACTACTTAACTTTCCTTTCCATGTAATTTTAATGATTACTATTTTATGATATGTTTTTTGATTTAGTAATGCTGTCTCATTTATTCCCACTATTTCCCTGTTATCCTTTAAGACTCTAAAGCTTTCTTCCTTCAAATGTCTCATTTTTTCTAGTCTATAAAATTTGATGTTTTAACACTTATCTCTAAATTAGTTTATATAGCATCATTTTTTATTATATCAGCATGGTCCAATCATGAGATATGAATAAATATACAGACATTTGAATTTCTCTGCTTTCATCTGTGCAGGCAACTTGTGGTAGGGAGGCAGCATGGTGTTAGAGGACGGACTTTAGAATTGGAGTTGAGATCCTCTGCTCTACTTAGTACCTGTATTACTGCACAAGTGGGTGCAGGGGGTGGAGGGCCAGCCCTGGAGTCAGGAAAATCTCTGTTCAAATCTGGCCTCAGAAATTTACTGGCCATGTGGCCCTGGGCAAGTCATTTAGCTCCTGTCCACCTCAGTTTCTTCATCTGTAAAATGGAGGTAATAATAGCACCTATGTCCCAGGGTTGTTATGAGGATCAAAAAAGATAATACATGTTAAGCAATTAGCACAATGCCTAGCACATAATAGGCACTGTATAAATGCTTCTTTTCCTTCTCCTTCTCCTTTCCTTTCCCCCCTCCTCTGACTCTTCCCCTTCTTCTCCTTCCTTTCTCTTGTCTTCCTTTTCTTCCCCCTTCCTCCTTTCCTCTTCTTCCTCCTCTTCTTCCTTCTCCTTTTGTTCCTCTTCCTCTTCTTCCCTCTCCTCTATCTGAATAAAATACAGGGTGTAGACTTGATGAATTCTAGTTTTTTTTTTACTCTAAATCTATAAAATTATGAACTCCCCTCATGAAATTCAACAACTTCTTATAGAAAAAGGACGGTGGTCAGATCTGGGGTTTAGGAGGATAGGCCAGAGGCAGGAGAATATGGAGGTCAAGAAAGATTCTGGCAAAGAAGGAGTATCATTGTTGTACTTTGCCTTCAGTTCTAGTTAGTTTCTGAGACATTTGGAAATGAAGTTACTATCCCAGGGTGTCAGAGACTGGTGCTGACAAGTTGGTCTGATTCCAAGTTCAGGCCCTTCTCTACTCTAGATAGCATGGCTGCCTTGGAATAATAACTATCCTTTGCAGCCATTCACATCATCCTTTATTTCAAGAGTATTTTGTAATTCTATTTCTATTCCTTGAGTTTGTTAGGTTGGGTGATTGGTTAATTCCCAGGCATTTGGTACATTTTGTAATTCTTGCCTACTATACACTCTGTTTTGCTTGTGGGCAACTCTGTCTTCCTAGTATTTTTTGTTTTTTTTTTCACATGCACTGCTGTTAAATAACCATTCTAACTTCTGTCACACAAGATCTTAGTCATAGATTATTCCCCTCACCCACCTCCTTTGCTCTTTCCTATCCCTGGGTTGCAGAATGGAGCCTGTAGGAAGTAAAACAATTATGACTATGTTTTTATAAATTTATATGTTGGGTTCTCACTGCAGCAAAGCATGTAAATTTTTTTTCCCAACTGACTTCCTATCTCACTCTCCTCCAACACTGTTCTAAACCTTTTTCTTTCTCTTTTTTGGCCACACCTCCCCCTTCTTTCTCATTCTCATTGAAACTCTTTGCCACTACTTGACTGAGAAAATGGAAGCCAGTCTACCTGAGCTCCCTTTTCTCCCCTTGTTTTCATCTCCAAACCCCTTGATGTTGTCCCCTCACCCCCTCCTCCTTTCTCAGTCTGACAAAGAGATGGATCTTTTTTCCCAAGACCAACCTTGCTGCAGGCGTGCTAGTACCTATTCCAGTAAGTCTTCCCCAGCAGTTGCAACTACAATTAGTATCTGCCATCTTTTGGTTCCTTCCTTATTGTCTTTAAGCATGACTGAGTCTTTTTGCCATTCCTTCAAATGATTTCTCTTAGTCAGACTGGTAGAAGGAGTTATCTGTGATCCCTACTTCTAATCTCCCACTCCTTGCTCCTTTGCAGTGGGACTTCTGATCTCAGTGACCCAGCTAAAACTGCCCCACCCAAAATTATCTGTGAGCCTTTTCCTGCTGCTCCTGGTTTCGGACCTGTCTCCTGAACTTGACATGCTTGACCTTTTCATACATATCGAAAAGACCTCAAACGCAAACCTTTTCCATTAGCCTTGGCTCGCTCTGGGCTGATTTTCTGACGCTAAAGATCGTGGTTGTTGTTACCTGACGTTGGCCGTTTGCTCCTCTTTCTGCCTTTTTCATCTGCACTTTAAAAACTTGAATTCTTCAGAAAGTTTCCTGTGTCTCTCTATGGGTCTCCATGGATTCCTCCATCTTTTATTCCTCATAGTCTTTTCTTTGGTGTTTATTTAAGTGGTAGTTAAATTGAATGAAGAGGTGCCTTCAAATATTAAAGATAAAGATTTTTTTTTTGTTTTGTCTTATGTATTTAATGTGATTGGGCTTGAGCAGACTGCTGCCATCTTGTATTTTGGAGAAAATGCTCACAAACCTTGCAGGCCGAACCACGTTGCTATGTTCCTTACTGACCACATGGTGGCGCTGCATTAAAGACGCGGAAAAGGCCGGGAGTGCAGCAAGTGCCCCTGCCAACACCTCGCAGGGACGGCCAGATTGAGAAGTGATGTTTGCCGGTCTCGGATAATTTGGGTTAATTCTGACGGGCCGGGGGTGACCGCGCGGGCGGGTGGGTGCAGCCGGCATGGAGCTCTTTCTCCCGGGGCCTTCCCAGGCCGCTGGATCAGGCGCCACTTGCCTGTTGGGGGGATGCTGAGCGCTGGGGGCAGGGATGCAGGGCGTGCCCGGCCGGTCCTAGGAGCCGGGCTGGGGACTAGGGGTGCTCCGCAGGGGGCCGCCCCCTCCGCTCTCCATTAGCACAGCTGCTCACCCTCCCCAGGTGGAGCCTCCCCCACCCTCGCACTTGTGGCCTGGACACAAACAGGGGGGAAAAAAAATCTCATCAAAAAAGATTTAAAAACTGCCTTTATGAAAGGTCCCATTAGCATTTGTTGCTTGCTAAGGACCTTTTAGTTATTTAGGAAAAAATGCTATGATTATGCTTGTCTTGTAACTTCCCCTTTGCTCCTTGCAGGTAGGAACAGTGTTACCCATTTGTATTTATGCCCCTATTCAATGCTTAATAGATGTCTGTTCATTCGTTCCTTCTTGCCCCCTTGATTTTTAGTCTTTTCTTCCTCTGCAGTGCCATTCACTTTTCAATTCTCAGGTAATGTTGAGTAGTAAGTCTTTCAAACATAAAAATGCCACTTGGTAGAATTTGATGTATTCTGATGCTTGTCGAATCCATTTTAATAAATGCCTTTGTAGAGTAAATATTCATCGTGATAAAACAATTACCAGCAAATCTATTGCTTCTTTTGGAGCTTTGCTTATTTTATTACTTGAGATCTTAAACACTGGGGGAGGAAATGAACATTTCACAGTAGAAGAAAAAAAAAACACCCAGAAGATTAAATATGGAACTG
>JAJPUD010032949.1:0-11628 GCA_023553655.1 Myrmecobius fasciatus
TAAGTACCTAGAGAATGGAAAGAAAGATAACAAAACTTGGACCAAATACAAGAGACAAGGTTAAAATGAAAATACATCGCCTTCCAAGGGGTTAATAATTAAGGCAAACTACAAAAATGGGATTTATCATCCCCGGCAATCGCTCTCATCTCTGTTTCTGAGAAATGTATTTTGGGAGGCTCTTTGATGTGAACAAAATAAATACATCAGTAAAGTCTTAAAATATAAACAGGGACCTACCGGGGATGAAAGCAAAAGAAAGTTACAGCAGATGAATACAAAAATCGACAGTATTCTGTAAAAATGTTGGGAGGGGGGGTTGCAATGCTCAGAATAAGCTGTGGTGGACAATGAATGCTGGTGACAACAAAGAAGGCATTTGAAAAGCTCTGCTGAGTATCTAACTTAAGGAGGTCCAAGACCGTGTATGAAAACAGTTATAGCACCCCATTTTTTAATGTAGCAAAGGGCTGGAAACAAAGAGGATGCCCAATATTTGTGGAATGGTTGAACGCACTGTGGTATTCGAATATAACAGAAGAGTGAGAAATTATAAATATGATGGATCCAGGGAGACCTGGAAAATCTTGGACAAACACATTCAGAGGGAAGCGAGAAAACCTAGAGGCACAGTCTCCACAATGGCGAGAATAGTAGTAATGTAAAGGTAAATCACATTGGAAAACTTCGGAACTCTGATTGCTCCTGACTCCAGAAGATTGATAAAGAAACCTCTTGGAAGAGAGGTACAGTACTACAGGTACAGAATAAGACATCCGTTTATACACATAAGAAATATAGGAGATTTATGATTTTATTTGTTGATTACGAGGGGAAATTTTGAGCATTGATGAAACATTAAAAAATAGCATAGGAGAGAAGAGAGTTCATAAACAGAGACTCAAGCAGGGTGGTAGGTTAACTAACATGTTATATTTAATACAGATTTTTTTTTATAAAACCAGAAACAGAAGCTGTTTCCATATAATCCTTTTTTCTGTTCTTTGTATAGAGAAAACATTTGTGTTTATTGGTGTTTAAGTGTAGAATTTTTTAAAGTGCTTTAAAAAAAAAAAATCCAAAAACTAACCTGAGAAACTATGTCAGAGGCAAGAAGATCAAGGAAAAGAGAATACTATGACTTAGGTAAAAGATCATTTTAACAGAAATAATTTTTATTTTCTTTGTTTTCTCTACCAGACTCTTCTCTTTGGACTTCTAAAACCAGAATTAAAATTGGTAACATCGAGTTAAAATTCAAGACGAGTGAATGGATGGCAAAAGCCCGGCTCCCAAGTTGAAACCGCCAAGCTTGATCTACATCTCAGGGTACTTAAAGAGTTGGCGGGCATGACTACTGAGCCAATGTTGGCAATTTCTGAAAAAGCCTGGAAACAAAAAGGACTGGAGAGAAATGTCCTGACGTTATTATTTTTTTAAATAGGGGAGTAGCGGATAGGTTGCTAAGTGTGATCTGAATTCCTGGCAAAAGTCTATAGTACTAAAGAAACAGCTCAAGAGCATGGAGAACGTTCTAATTACCAAGAACCATTAAGTCATGCCAGGCTAACCTCCTCCTAACAGGTGGCTCAAGGAAAGAAGTAGACAGTGTGCCTAAATTTGATCAAAGCATTGAACAAAGTCTCTGATATGCTGTTTCGGGACACAATGGAGAGATATGGACTGGATAATATAGTTAGGTGGAGGGGTAAAGAGGCTTATAGCTCTAGAGCTGCAAGGGACCTCAGAAGCCATGTAGTCCAACCTCTTCGCTTTACAAAGATGGAAACTGAAGCCCAGGGAGAAGGGGGAAAGGATTTCTGTGCTGCCAACTATGAGCCAGGCACTATGCTATGTGTTTTTTTTTTTTTTTTTTTACAAATATTTATATATTTATTTTATGGCAATAGGGGTGAAGTGACTTGCCTGGGGTCACCCTGCTCAGAAGTGTTAAGTATCTGAGGCCAGATTTGAACTCAGATCCTCCTGACTTAGGACTGGTGCTCTTAACCACTGCACCATCTAGCTGCCCCTTTTAGAGAATTTTTTTTATTGATTGATTTTTACAAATATTAAACTCATCCGATCCTCACAACAACCCTAGAAAATAGGTGCTGTTATTATCCCCATTTGATAGACAAGGAAACTGAGGCAAATAGAGGTTAAGTGACTTGCCCAGGATCAGACAGCTAGTGTTAGAGGTAGGAGTTGAACTCAGGTGTTCTTGACTCCAGGCTCAGTTCTCTATTCACTGTGCCTTCAGCTAAGGTTGGGGGGGGCCTGCCCAAACTCAACAAAGATCAGCAAATGTCAGAGCCAGGATTTGAATCTTATTCCTTTTCGTTTGTTTTTTTCACAGCTGGAAGCTCGGACCTGAGGAGTCTGGGTTGAAGTGAAACTAACAGGGAATTGTCAAGTGAAATGGTCCCCAGATGCTGTTCTGAGTTATCTATCTCTGACTTGAATGAAGGCACCCTCATGCGGGGTATGACACAAAATGGAAAAGCAGCATCTGCACCAACAGATGCATTGTTTCCAGAATCAGACAGGTGACAATGATGCAGACTACAGACCCCCACATTGGGGAGGCCTCATATTATGGATACCACATTTTAGGAAGCACAGTGATTCTTCTGGAGGGAATAATCACAGGCTGAGAACTGGAAGCGGCCTTACAAACTAGCAGGTCTGATTCTCCTCATTTTACAGAAAAGGAAACTGAGACTCAGAAAGAGTAAAGTCAGACAAGTTCTAAATGGCAGTAGGGCCAGGATTTGAACTTGGGCTCCAGGATCACAAATCCAGTTCTCTTTTCCTTTGTAATCTGATGCCCAAAGGAAAGCAACAAAGATGGAGACTATACCGTGCCTAGGTATCCACAGGCAAATCCCTTCACTACCCTGTGCCTCCGTTTCCCGATCTGTTAAATGAGGAGGTTGAACTGGATCCCTCTCCTGCTCTAAAGCCATTATCTTTGAAGCTAGATGAGGACTGGTTAAAGAAACTGAGTACATTTACCTTGGAGCATCATCTGACCACTGGAAAATGAACAGAATCATGTTTTTGACTAGCAGTTAGTAGAGTATCTAAAGTTCAAGTATTTGAAGGGTTGGGGTATAGAAGAGGCATTTAAAAAGCAAACAAATGACTCTGTCCCCATTTTGGAGGAGCCTAAAACCCTGATGGGAAACAAAAGTTCAGGATGGAAAGAAGTTAACAATTTACAAAGTAGCATATCAGCAAAAAGAAACAGTCAAATGATTCAAGGACAAAAGCACTGTTAGATATGGAGTTTGAGGGACTGACTTTGATAACTCCCAGAATCCCAGGTGACCTGAGCCAACTCACACAATCTCCTTAGGGAGTGAACTAGATGGCCTCTAAAATAACTTCCTGCTCTAGATCTAGGATTCTGCATGGGGTCAAATCACCACCTCACTGTTCCTCTCTACTCGGTCAGTCAACAGGCATTTATTAAGCACCTACTATGTGCCACACACACAGGGATGCAAAAACCAAAGACAGCCCCTGTCCTCGAGGAGCTCACAGTCTAATGGGGAAGGGATAAGGGCTAGATCTGAGATTTCATTGACATCAGGACACCCAGGTCAGGAAATTCCCACTCCTAATTCAGATCAGCAGCTTCTCTGCAACATATAGTCTTAGAAAGTAACCTAAGGCACTGACAGTTGCTCAGGATCACATGGCCTGGCTTTGAAGCCAGTTTCCTCTCCACTATAGCATCCTATATAATAGAGGAGACAACATTTGCATGTTATATGCCTACATGTACATGGAGGCATATACAGGATACGTTCAGAGTAGATAGAAAATAATCTAATACAAATAAAACCAATATAGCCAAGATTAGAAGGAAAACAGAAAACGAGGGGGAAAACTTCAATAGACAATCTCAGATAAACATCTAATTTCTCAGATTTATAAAGAACTCTGTCAAATTCATAAGAATACAAGTCATTTCCCAATTGACAAATGATCAAGGATATGAACAGGCAGTTTTTCAATGAAGAAAACAAAACCATATATAGTCATACGAAAAAATGCTCTAAATCATTATTGATTAGAGAAATGCAAATTAAAACGACAGATATAATCTTATATCTCTCAGATTGGCTAAAGTGATTGATGTGTTTAATCTGGGGAATGACTAAACAAGTTGTAATATTGGATTGTGATTGATATAAGAAATGATGAGTTGGTTGATTTTAGAAAACCACGGAAGGACTTGAACCTATGAAAATGCTCTCCATCTCCAAAGAAAGAACTGATAAATAAAAATATGTATAGTATGGTCTTATATATGTGTATATAGATATAAATGTAAATATATATTCATGTTTAATTGTAGCTTTTAGAGTGTGAAGGAGAAAAATAAAATAAAAAGTACACAGCAGAAGACAAAAGAAAATTTAGAAGGAAGCACAGAAAACCTGGGTAGCTTTGAAAACAATGGCTAGTATCTATTATGTAGATTTCCCCCAAAAAAGTAAACAGTTTGAAATGGTAATTGATTATATCATACAGAATCCTCTCTATGTTCTGTTGTGTACATGGAAATGTTCTTTCTGATTTTTTCTCATTTGGTATTTAAGTTTAAAATGAATAATTTTTTAAAGTAATCTTAAGGGGCAGCTAGGTGGCACAGTGGATAGAGCACCAACCCTAAAGTCAGGAGGACCTGAGCTCAAATCTGGTCTCAGACACTTAACACTTCCTACCTGTGTGATTCTAGGCAAGTCACTTAACCCCAATTGCCTCAGAAAAAAAAAAAGTAATCTTAAGTGAAATATTGTAGCAATAGTTGCCAAGCTTATATGAATGATTTGAAACTTTATTTTTACAGTCTTAATCTTAGATTGGACCTAAGAGTCTATGCATAAAACATTAGTATGTTTGTGTTGTTTATAGAAATTGACCAAGAAACCAGAATTTTGATTGCTGTAAGATTTTTCTGTTTATACTCATACATAGGTAGTTTAGCATTTGAGCTAAGTCCTAATAGAAGCCAGAGAATCTAAGAAATCAAGCTAAGAAGAGAGATCATTCCATCCATATGGCACACCCAGTGAAAAGGTAGAAGAGAGAGATGGAGAGTCTGAAAAAAACAGAGCCTTTGCTATTAAATCACAAAGTAGGTAGAAGGGAATAAAGTCTAAGAAGACTGAAAAAGTAGGAAGGGACCAGATTGGGAAGGGTTTTAAAAAGCAAAACCACTAGAGCTGACTGAAGGGAGCAACCTGGTGCTTTAGGAAGATCCCTCTGGCAACTGAGTGGGGGATGGACTGCAATGGGAAGACCAATTTGGGGATTACTGTAACGATCCAGGCAAGAAGTTATAAGGACCTGAACTTTCTGAGTGGAAAGAAGCCTTGCCCCCTCCTTCTCTCTCTCTCATCTGAGGATCTTGCCTCTTTACAGGGAAAACTGAGGTCATTTGATGTGAAATCCCTCTCCTATCAAAACTGCTTGATACCATTCATCTCCTACTCTTTCCTCCTTTCCTCCAGTTTCAGATGTTGAAGTGGCCCTTTTCTTTGCCAAGGCACTTGAGGTCCCATCCTTTGTCTTCTCCAACAGTTTGCATCCTCATATATCCAGGCCCCCCAAAATCTTCAACCTCTCTCTATGTTGCAGTTCCTTCCTTACTACCTTCAAAAACATGCCCAAATCTCCCAGTCTTTAAAAAAAAAAAAAAACACTTTATTATAGACTACTATCCCCTCAAGCTATTTTCCTATATCTTTCCTTTTCTCAGGCAAACTCATACAAAAAAAACTGTCTATCCTGGCTAACTCCATGCCCTCTTCTCTCTCTCTTCACCCTTTGCTGTTTGGCCTCCAACCTCACCATTCAATTGAAACTGCTCTCTCCAAAGTCACCAATGATCTCTTAATGGCCAATACTGATGGTCTTTTCTCAGTCTTTTTGCCCACTTTCTTCTCCTGTATACTCACTCCTCTGGGGGTTCTTTGTGCTAATACTCTTGTTTCTTGCCCCCCCACCCCTTACCTGTCTGCTTATTAGTTTCTTTTGCTGGCCTTCTAACTATGGGCACACCCTAAGATTCTATCCAAGGCCCTCTTCTTTTCTTCTATTTTCCATCTTGATAAATTCATCAACTCCCATAAGTACCAAGCACAGTCTCTCCCCAGAGCTTCAGTCTTATATCATCAAATGCTTTTTGGGTATTTGAACCTGGACATCCTAAAGACAACTCAAACTCGACATGCCTAAAACCCCACAGAATTATCTCTAACCCCAAACCCTTCTCTTTTCCAAATTGCTCTACTTTTATCAAAGACGTCATCATCCTTTATAACATTAGAATTACTCGACGAACCACACCCCATATATCCAATCAGTTGCTAAATCTTGTTGTTTCTACCACCTAAAACACATACTGTATCTGATCACTCCTCTCCACTCATCCTAGTTCAAGATTTCATCATCTCTCCCCTAGACTCCTTTAGGAGGCAAGTCTCCTAATTACAGTTATCCTTTTAGGAGGGGCAGTGCCCCCCAATCTAGAAAATCTGATACATTTTTTGGCCCTCTCTTTGTACCAGAGATGAAGTCTGAATTTTTCTTTTTCTTTTATGAGATATTTACAATACCTCAGTGTAAATTTGGGGGTACTTGGTCACTGGTTCTATGATGTAATACTAACCTTTTCCAGTGTTGTCTGTGGCTTCCCCAAAACTCCCAACAAATTCCCATTTAACTTCTTACGCTGCCTTGCAAAAACTACCATGGGCAAAGTCCCGATGCGGAAGGAAAAACGGCGGTCTCCCTGCCTTGGTCTCCATCTATCACGCTGCTGCCAAAATGATTTTCCTTCAACTCACATCTGACCATACTGTTCCCCTATTCAATCACCTCCCATGGCTTCCTATTGCCTCAAAGGACAAACTATAAGAGCCCAACTTAGCTTTCCAACCTCTGGGCATTATTTCCCCTCTTGCATCCCATGATCCAGCCACACTTGCCTTCTCTCAGTACCTCAAACAATACCCTCTGTGCCTTGGCAGTGGATAGCCTCCATTCTTGGGGTATACATCCACACACACATTTTAAATCCCCCAGCAGTAAGTACCTACTTTCCTAAACTACCCAGTCCTTAACTACTTTTTGGGTGATGGTAAGTGCTTTATTTGTATTTCACATTCGACTGGAAGCCCACTGAAGGCAGAGATCTCTTTTAATTCTCGGCCCCTGTAATCCCAGCACCCGTTTTAGCAGAGACTTAATTTTTAAATGAAATCCCTTAATAAATGTTTGCTATGGACTGACAAGCTGTGAAGGTAAAGAAGACAACATTTGCCAACAGCCGGCGGAATGAGAGGAAGGAGCGCAAGAAGACTGAATCGGGTTGCAAACCCGGGGATCTGAGAGGATTGGGGGTACCGGGGTCGGTAACCGGGAGGGAATACAATGGGCGGTTTAGACTCTTCCTCCGAGAAAAAAACAGGAAGCCTCCCGTTTGTTTACTTAGCACCCGGGAAATGCTCAGCAAAGGCTCCTTCATGGGTTCGCGCATCCGTTCTAGGTCTGGGTACCCCGAGGTTTCCGGGGGGGGGCCACCAAGCAGAGAGGGAGAAGGGGATTGGCAGGCGCAGGGTGGGAACTCAAAAAGAGGGAGAAGGCGCGCTCTGGAATTGTGGGGAGGAGCCTACGCTCAGCGGGCGGAGTGCGTGGGCCAGCGGCTCCCAGGGAAGAGCCCGCTCTCTAGCTCGCGGAAAGCCGAGGCCCCCCGCCCTGCTCTCACGTGCTTTTCCCCTTCCCAGACTCACCCAGGACCAACACCATCTGCCCGCACAGACAGTAGTAGACGTGAAGCGGTTTCTCGCCGTCGTCATACTCCTCTCGGTCCCGGGTGTCCGAGCACACCACTGAGCGCGAGACGACCTTCGGCATTATTCTATTAATACCGCTACTCAATCCCAAACTTCCACAGGCTCCCGGAGTGCCGGAAGGCCGGTGAGGCAGGCAGAAGGTCGGGGGAAATGACGTCACGCGTACATTCCCGCTGTTCAACCCAGTCTTAATCTTCCCCATTTCTTCTCCGAGTTAGGCCGTAGACCGCTATTGGCGCCTGCAGTCGCCGCGTCCCTGATCTCTGGACAGTATCAGGTTGCCACGGCAACGCAAAGCCGGGGTGGAGAGGGTAGGGGAATCGAACAGTTACTACGTAGGCCGGGGAATCCGAACTGTGAGGGTTCTTGGGACGGCCCAACTGCCGGCCGGTGGGTTCCGGTTACAGGAGGTCTTTGGGTCCCCTGGCTTCGGGATCAATCCTCCCGACCTCTGTCACTCTCTTGTCTCTGTGAAAACGGTCAATGAGAGGGAACCTGCTACCTTCTCTCTTGAATCCATTTCCTTTTGGGCCGGTTCTTGTGGAGAAGGGGGGCGGGGGGGGGAGGGGTGTTCCTGACTTCTCTCTCTATATGTACTTTATAGTATAAAGTCTTCAACTTTGAGCCCTGTCTCCTATACGTGAGCCCTCTGGGACCTAGCAGGAGCACTTTTTCTCGTCCCCCTTCTGATAAGTATTTCAAATACTCGAAAACGAGTCTTCTTTTCTCCAAGCTAAACATGACCCCCACCCTGATCCTCAGATGGCAGGAACTCTTGGTTCCCTGTCATCCTGGTCCCCTCCTCTGGACACTTGTTAGCTCATCGATGGCCTTCCTAAAATGTGGAGTCCGGAACATAACACTATTCCAGATGTGGTGTGATGAGGTCAAAAGCACTCCCGGCCCTGATCACAGAATCCAGCCTGGGCCACTAAGAACGTCTCAGGCTCTGTCACCTGTAGCCAGCTGGTACAGTAAGTAGAACTCTGGGCCTGGAATCAGGAAGACCTGAATTCAAATATGACTTCAGACACTAGCTATATGGCCTTGGGCAAGCAATTTCCCTTTCTTTGCATCATTTCCTCCTCTGTAAAATAAGCTAGAGAAGGGAATGGCAAACCACTCCAGTGTCTTTGCAAGAAAATCCTAAATGGCATCACAAGAGTCACAGAGTCAGATTTCATTGAAAGATAACAATCTCAAGATTATCACCTATCTAGTTTGGACTTTGCCCCCATCCCGGGACTTTTTCAGATGAATCTCTGTCTAGTCAGGGAATCCTTTGGGAGATGGGAAATTGAGTCTAGACAGATCTTTTGGTATCCTGAACCTGTCAGCTATTGTGTTAGTTATTGTGCCATCAGGATGGTAGATTAAGAATGCTATCTATGACTTAATCCAAGTCACTAATTAAAAAAAAAATTTTGATCATAAAATCCTGACATGCTCTACTGGAAATATCCAACTAATAGTGCAGGAACAAGTTAACGTTGACTGTTTCAATGATTATTTTGTAGGTCCAGTTATCCAAGCCATTCAAAATCTACTTACAAATTAACCCACATTCTCTCCATCCAAAGGGATAGGTTTTGAGAGTTTCAAACTTTGATGAAATCAAAGTAAACCACATCCATAACATCCCCTTGACTTTCCAGTCCAGTAAACCTACCAGAAAAATAGAAGATTTGACTGCCATGACCTATTTTTGATAAAGCCTTGCTGATTGTTAGGGTTTTTAAATGACTTTTTGATGCCTTTTGTTTTTCTATCACACTTATATTCACATTAATATTCGCCACCCAACGATCTTTGAAGACAGGTAAACCCATTGAGCACATTGACCACTGATTGATGAGGTTTTTAAAATAACATTTTCATTTTTTTTTACCAAGGCAATTGGGGTTAAGTGACTTGCCCAAGGTCACACAGCCAGGCAGTGTTAAGTATCTGAGGTCAAATTTGAACTCAGGTCTTCCTCTCTACAGGGCTGGTGCTCTATCCACTCACCTTTTGGTTTTTTTTTGTCACAATTATATTAACATTAATATTCTGCTACCCAATGATCTTGATCACAATGAAAACAGGCAAACCCATTGACCACTGATTGTTGGGGTTTTAAAAATAACTTTGATGCCTTTTGTTTTTATGTCACACTTTATTAACATCAATATTCTGCTATCAATGATCTTCTTCATTACATTGAAAACAGGTAAACCCATTAAACACACTGGCCACTGATTGTTGGGTTTTTGAAATAACTTTTTGATGCCTTTTGTTTTTATGTCACAATTATATTCATATTAATATTCTGCTACTCAATGATCTATCTTCTTTACCAAAATGAAAAAGGGCAAACCCATTTAACACATTGACCACTGATTGTTGGGGTTTTTTAAATGACTTTTTGATGCCTTTTATTTTTTGTCACAGTTATATTCACATTAATATTCTGCTACCCAAAGTTCTTCTTTACCACAGTGAAAACAGGGAAACCCATTGAACATATTGACCACTGATTATTGGGGTTTTTTAAAATGACTTTTTGATGCCTTTTGTTTTTTATGTTACATTTATATTAACCTTAATATTCTGCTACCCAATGATATTGATCACAGTGCAAATAGGTACATCCATTGAACACATTGACCACTGATGGTTGGAGTTTTAAAAATAATTTTTGATGCCTTTTGTTTTTATATCACAGTTGCATTAACCTTAATATTCTGCTACCCAATGGTCTTCTTGATCACAATGAAAACAGGCAAACCCATTAAACACATTGACCAGTGACTGTTGGGTTTTTTAAAATAACTTTTTAATGTCTTTTGTTTTTATGTCACATTTATATACATATTAATATTCTGCTACTCAAAGATTTTCTTTAGCACAATGAAAACAGGCAAACCCATTGAACACATTGACCACTGATTGTTGGGGTTTTTTAAATTACTTTTTTTTTTTTTTTTGCTTTTTGCTGAGGCATTTGGGGTTAAGTGACTTGCCCAGGGTCACACAGCTAGGAAGTGTCTGAGACCAAATTTGAACTCAGGTCCTCCTGACTTCAGGGCTGGTGCTCTAACCACTGCGCCACCTAGCTGCCCCCTTAAAATTACTTTTTAAAATTGTTTTTATATCACAGTTATTTTATTAACATCAATATTCTGCTACCCAATGATACTGATCACAGTGAAAACAGGAAAACCCATTGAACACACTGATCACTGTTGGGAGTTTTAAAATAACTTTTTGACGCCTTTTATCTTTTATATTAAAGTTATAGTCAAATTAATATTCTCCTACCCAATGATCTTAATCACAATGAAAACAGGCAAACCCATTAAACACATTGACCACTAACTGTTGAGGTTTTTAAAATAATTTTGATGCCTTTTCTTTTTATGTCACAGTTATAATCATGTTAATATTCTGCTACCCCACGATCTTCACCACAATGAAAAAAGGCAGACCCAATGAACACATTGTCCACTGATTGTTGGGGTTTTTTAAATAACTTTTTGGTGCCATTTCTTTTTATATCACAGTTACATTAATATTAATATTCTGCTACCCAATGATCTTCTTGATCACAATGAAAACAAGCAAACCCATTGAATACATTGATCACTGATTTTTGGGGTTTTAAAAATAACTTTTTGATGCCTTTTGTTTTTATATCACACTTACATTAACATTAATATTCTGCTAGCAATGATCTTCATCACAGTAAGAACAGGTAAATGCATTGAACAAACTG
>JAJPUD010032951.1:0-11627 GCA_023553655.1 Myrmecobius fasciatus
TATACCATCATGTCATCTGCAAAGAGTGATAATTTGGTTTCTTCATTACCTACTCTGATTCCTTTTATCTCTTTTTCTTCTCTTATTGCTAAAGCTAACATTTCTAATACAATATTAAATAGTAATGGTGACAGTGGGCAGCCTTGTTTCACTCCTGATCTTATGGGGAATGGTTTTAGTTTGTCTCCATTACATATGATGCTTGCTGATGGTTTTAAATAGATGCTGCTGATCATTTTAAGGAAAAGCCCATTTATTCCTATACTCTCTAGTGTTTTTAATAGGAAAGGGTGTTGGATTTTATCAAATGCTTTTTCTGCATCTATTGAGATAATCATATGGTTTTTGTTAATTTGGTTATTAATATAATTAATTATGCTGATAGTTTTCCTAATATTGAACCAGCCCTGCATCCCTGGTATAAATCCTACTTGGTCATAGTGTACTATCCTGGGGATGACTTTCTGTAATCTCATTGCTAATATCTTATTTAAAATTTTTGCATCAATATTCATTAGGGAAATTGGTCTATAGTTTTCTTTCTCAGTTTTTACCCTACCAGGTTTAGCTATCAGCACCATATCGGTCTCATAGAAGGATTCTGGCAGTATACCTTCTGTCCCTATTTTCTCAAATAGTTTGTGTAGTATTGGAATCAATTGTTCTTTGAATGTTTGGTAGAATTCACATGTAAATCCATCTGGCCCTGGAGATTTTTTCTTAGGGAGTTGGTTAATGGCTTGTTCTATTTCTTTTTCTGATATGGGGCTATTTAAATAATTTATATCCTCTTCTGTTAACCTGGGCAATCTATATTTTTGTAGATATTCCTCCATTTCATTTAGATTATCAAACTTACTGGCATAAAGTTGGGCAAAATAACTCCTAATTATTGCTCTAATTTCCTCTTCATTGGAGGAAAGTTCTCCCTTATCATTCTTGAGACTAACAATTTGATTTTCCTCTCTCCTTTTTCTTATCAAATTAACTAAAGGCTTATCTATTTTGTTGGTTTTTTCATAGAACCAACTCTTAGTTTTATTTATTAACTCAATAGTTTTCTTGTTTTCGATTTTATTAATTTCTCCTTTTACTTTTAGAATTTCCAATTTGGTATTTAATTGAGGGTTTTTAATTTGTTCTTTTTCTAGTTTTTTTAATAATAAGCCCAATTCATTGATCTTTTCTTTCTCTATTTTATGCAAGTAAGCATCTAGAGATATAAAATTGCCCCTTATAACAGCTTTGGCCGTATCCCACAAATTTTGGTATGTTGTCTCCTTATTGTCATTCTCCTGGATGAAATTATTGATTGTGTCTATGATTTGCTCTTTCACCCATTCATTCTTCAGGATTAGATTATTTAATTTCCAATTACCTTTTGGTTTATTTTCTCCTGGACTTATATTGCATGTGATTTTTATTGCATCATGATCTGAAAAGGATGCATTTACTATTTCTGCCTTTCTGCATTTGATTTTAAGGTTTTTATGCCCTAATATATGGTCAATTTTTGTATATGTTCCATGGACTGCTGAGAAAAAAGTAAACTCTCTACTGTCTCCATTCAACTTTCTCCATAGATCTATCATACCTAACTTTTCTAACAATTGGTTTATCTCCCTAGTTTCTTTCTTGTTTATTTTGTAGTTTGATTTATCTAATTCTGAGAGAGCAAGGTTGAGATCCCCCACTAGTATCGTTTGGCTGTCTATTTCTTCTTGCATCTCTCTTAATTTCTCCCCTAGGAATTTGTGTGCTATTGCACTTGGTGCATATATATTTAATATAGATATTGCTACATTATCTATGGTACCCTTTAATAGAATATAGTTTCCTTCCTTATCTCTTTTGATTAGATCTATCTTGGCTTTTACTTGATCTGAGATAAGGATTGCTACCCCTGCTTTTTTTTGTTCACCTGAAGCATAATATTTTCTGCTCCAGCCGTTTACCTTCATTCTATATGTGTCACTATGTTTTAAATGTGTTTCTTGTAGACAACATATTGTGGGATTCTGGTTTTTAATCCAGTCTGCTATCCGCTTCCGCTTTATGGGAGAGTTCATCCCATTCACATTCACAGTTAGAATAACTAATTCTTTATTTCCTGCCATCTTATTTACCCTCGTTATGTTTTCCCCTTTCCTTTCCCCTTTCTCCCTTCCCCCCTCCTCAGTACTTTGCTTTTGATGACCCCCTCCCCCAAACAATACTTCACCCTTTAGATCCCCTCCCCCTGTTTTTATTCCTTTCCCCTGATTCTTCTATTTTCCCTTCTATTAGTTTGTCCCTTACTTTTCCTCCTTTTCCTCCCACTTCCCTCTAGCAACAGACAAGTTTCTATGTGAAATCAAATGTCTGATATACACTTTTAGAGCCCAACCTGATGAGAGTAAAATTTACACAGTGCTCATCTCCCTCCCCTCTTTCTCTCAATTATATTAGGTTTTCTTTGCCTCTTCAAGTGATTTTAACCTTGTTTTTACCTCCTTTTTTTTTTTAGATCTTATTTTACCACTTTTTCCCTCTTTTCCCCAGTATGACAACATTTTCCCCTCTAGTTCTCTTTTTCATATTATCAGAGTAATATCTAGTTAATTATACCCCCAAACTTTGAGTATCTCCCTAGTAGCAATAAAGTTCTCAAGAGACCTTTCCTTTTTACCTTTTTATGCATCTCTTGAGTTCTGTGTTTGGGTGTCGAATTTTTTGTTCAGATCTGGTCTTTTCATTAGAAATAGGTGAAATTCACCTATATCATTGAATGACCATCTTCTTCCCTGGAGGATAATGCTCATTCTAGCTGGATAGGTTATTCTTGGCTGTAATCCAAGTTCCTTTGCCCTTCGGAATATCTGGTTCCATGCCCTTCGATCCTTCAGTGTGGAAGCTGACAAATCCTGTGTGATTCTAATTATTGAACCTCGGTATTTGAATTGTTTCTTTCTAGCTGCCAGCAGAATCTGTTCCTTGGTGCTATAGTCCTGAAATTTAGCCACGATATTCCTTGGGGTCTTAATTTTGGGGTCTCTTTCAGGAGGTGATCGGTGAATTCTTTCGATGTTGATTTTGCCCTTTGATTCTACAATCTCAGGGCAGTTTTCTTTCAGGATTTCCTGGAAGATAGTGTTTAGATTCTTTTTTTCATCATGGCTTTCAGGAAGTCCAATAATCCTTAGATTGTCTCTCCTAGATCTATTTTCCAAGTCAGTTGTTTTTCCTAGGAGATATTTCATATTTTCTTCTAATTTTTCATTTTTTTGTTTTTGTTTGACTGATTCTTCAAGTCTTAGTGAGTCATTCACTTGCATTTGCTCAATTCTTATTTTTAAAGTGTTGTTTTCTTCAGTTACCTTTTTAAGGTCCTTTTGTAACTGGCCAATTTGTTCCTTGCACTCTTTTTCCACTTCACTAATTTTATTTTTTAATAAATTGGTGTCTTTTTCATATCTCTTTCGCAGGGCATCATATCCTTCTTGCACTGATTTCAGTTTATTTTCCCATTTATCCTCCAGCTCTCTTTTGAGGTTCTTTATGCAGTCTTCCAGAAAGGCCTTTTGAAAAGGGGACCAGTGATGGTCCTGGCTGATGTTCTCTGGATTTTTGTCTAAAGGAACCTCTGGCTCTGCGGTCGTTTCTTTGCCTTGATAAAAGCTGTCTATGGTGAGAGCTCTCTTTTGCTTCTTCATCATATTTTTTTTTTTTTAGACAGTGTGGATATCTCTTTAAGGTAGGGGAAAAAAAAGCGGCGGCTGCAAAAAGCTTTGCCCTGGGGCACTTCGGCGAGTTGACTTAAGGTGCTGGGCCGGTGGGGGCTAGGATTAAGTCCGAATTACTCCTTAAGCAAGGCAAGTCTGCCAGAACACCTGTCCCCAATCAGGGCAGAGTGTCCCGAGTGCCTCAGACAAGCTCCAGGTGTTTGGAATTTGGAGTTTGGAGTTTGGAATTTCTTCCACGATGAGCCGAGCTGAGTCCCACCCTCACTTCCGGCCTGCACAGTTGTCGTCTATTTATCTCTCTGTCCGAGTCCGACTAACCTGATATGAAGTTATCCAGAGAGCTGTGCCCAAATATTTCTGAGCTCGTTGACTTGAAGATCAGTTCAGAGGCTTATTCTATTGTTGATTTGAGAGAAGATCGGAGGAGAGGCAGAAAGTCACCTTTTCACTCCGCCATCTTGGCTCCGCCCCCCGAGAATCTGAGAGAACTAAATCTTAAAACATTTCAGCCTCCATCCACATTGGGTAATTTATGCTTCATCATGATAGATCTCTGTCCCAAATGACTTTTGAGTGGTCAGAATTGGCCCTAGCTGGATGCTGGCTCTTCTCTCAGGCTTGCTGGAGTACTGTAAAGTCCCCTCATCCACAATCACATCCACACACTGTCCTAGTGACTTGTTCCATTTCCTCTTTTTCTTAATTCTTTGGCCCAGTGTACAGAGCTAGCAGAGGTCTGGAGCTTTAGCTACTGGAAGACTACAGCCAAGTTGGCTCTTGGTATCCAAGAAAACTTCCAGAGCCTATAATTGAGGTCTCCACAGTATGGAAGGAGGTGAGATCATGTGGGGTTTTTTGATGTAAGCCAGTGACTCATTCTTGGGTCTGCTAGTGCAGCTTTGATGTTGGTAGTATGGGAGGTAGAGGGAGAAGTGCTGTGAATTCTGGATCAGTGATCATCAGTTCTTGGGTTTGGACTTTTAAACCTTGTTTCAGGTTTTTAATATCCTAAACCATGGAAACAGCTAAAGTAGCTTTATCTTTGATGCATAATTTCTATTTTAGGGAAGTTTCAGATATCACCATAATTGGAAAAAATATCTAGTCTGATATTTTTTTGTCTACATGACACAGAAGTCTAGACTTGGATGATAAGCTCCCCTTTTTTCACCTTAGATTTGTTGGTGGACTTATGATGGGTAAGATGGAGAAGAAAGCACCTGGAGAAAATTGGGGTGCAAGTGTATTGATATGTAAATTGAGGACTAGCCTCATTGGATATTAATCTGCCTCCAGTCAAACTGACCTTCTCTCTGCTCCTCACACATGATGCCCCATCTTCTTTAGCTTAGATTTGTTGGTGGGCTTTGCTGAGTAAGATGGAGAAGAAAGTACTTGGGGAAAGCAAAGCATCTTAGGAGCACACACCTTGTTTGTAGGAACAATACTGAAAACTGTGAGACAATATCATGTAAAAATGCATTGAACTTTGAGTCTTAAATCAGGGACTCCTGGGTTGAAATTTATTAAGTGTGCAATCCTGAGTAAGTTACTTAAACTCATTGTTCAGTTCATTTGTCTGGAAAGTGGAATTGGAGTTGATGACTTCCGTGGTCCATTCCAGCTGTAAATCTATGATCCCATATTGAACAAAGCAGGACTTATTAACTTCCTACTATGTGTCAGGCACTATGATACACATTGAGGATGCAAAGAATAGAATGATCCATATGCTCAAGGAGCTTACATTGTACTGGAGAAAACAAGGGCCTACATAAATATGTCCAGCATGAATATAAAGGGAATAAACATCAATAATTAAATAGTTAAATACAAGATAACTTGGGGAGAAGGCAGTAGCTTTGGGGGAAATCCGCAAAGGCTTCATGAATAAGATGGTATCAATTTTGAGAGGGATTTTCAGAGGCACATGGGGTGGATGGTGAAAAGAAGCTGAAGAAGATGGAACTTCATGTGTGAGGAAGAGAGAAAAGACCAGTTTAGCTGTAGGAAAAGTAGTATCCAATGAGGCTAGTAATCAATTTAAATAACAGAGCTCTTGGGATTCCACCATTTAATAACTTCTAAATCTAGCTAGTTTTTCTAACTTCATTTCTTCACTGTGTCTAACTCATTTGGGGAAATTCAACAGAAGAGACAGAAGAACTGTCTTCCAGTGTTTACATTAAAGGGAATATTTTATAGAAGAGGACAATATTTTAAGCAACTCATGAACTTACCAGAGATTTGATTCGATCCAGCAAAAATTCAAACAGAATTTGCAGGGTTATGGTTTCATTCTTCCAAAGCTCTCTAAAGAGTAGCCTACATTATTTCAAGAGACAGAACATGATGAGTTAGCTTTTATAATGTTTTGTGTTTGGTTGGGGTTTTTTTTTTTAATCTATCACTTAATCCCCAATATTCTGCAAAAGAAATACAAAGAAAATTAATTCTATTCCATTTCTGGCCTCATTGTTCTTGGAAAACTATGAGGATTTCAAGTGGACTTCAATTTCTAATCAATAAATCAACAAAGTTTAGACAAGAATTAAGGAGAAAACAAATCCCTGAACTTTTATCAGTCTATCAATCCATTTGAAGCCAGATCATCACCATTTCGTTCCAAATGACTCCAAATTTACTTTCATTAAAAATTAACCAGGTATATTTCTGATTCCAGAATAGAAGCATGACAAAGCCTGCCTCCCTGGAGTAGGCAGAAGTAATTACATAAGGGAAAGATATAGAGGTTACAGCCAACAACTTTTGAAATTTCTTCTAACTCTTAAGCGTCTAATACTCGATTAGGGGGTCATAAGCCAAGTTAAAAAATTCTGAGGAGGATTATAAATGAAAGGTATCAGTAGTCATAAAATCATTTATTTAGAAGCTATTTCATAGCACCATCCCTTCAGGCTAATGATGAGAAACTGAGTCCCAGAGAACTAAATAACTTCCTCAAGGTCACAACAGGAAGTAGTAAATTGCAGACACAGGATTCCATCTGGATCCACTGGATCTAAACTCAACACATTTTCCACTAATGGAGAATACTACTGGATCTAATTAAAAGTCCAGTTGCTTCTAATCAGCAAGACTTAAATTTATCGGGAGACAAAATATATCTTTGCTTTTCTGATTCCAAAGCCAGCATTCTTCCTGCTTTTTAGCTGAAGAGAACTTTCAGCTTTTTTCCCTTACAGGTGGTGAATGAGAAAGGAGAACTGTAAGAGTCTTAGCCCAAGTGGACACTGCAGAGGGCTAATTGAAGAAGAGAACAATCTGAAACTTTTTACTAGTCCAATTGAAGGAATCTATTGAAAACTTCAACATTGACCAATGAAGTGATCAATCATGACTTTGGAGAACTGTACAAAAAATGAAATGAATCACAGTCATATAAGTCAGGAGATTTTACTAGTTTAAACAAAAAGAAAGAGGATCAGATTTCTGTGAGTATTGCTCCAATTCCACATGGAACTACTTTACATTTTTATAAGTTTAAAAGGAGAAGAGATTAAGCAATAATGGAGAAATGTCAAGGATGTAATAACATTTTGTGGTTTCTATGCTGACATTATCAAACTATGATATCTGTGTTTTACATGCTAAACCATTTTACTTCCTAAGCATCCTTGTGATTTCATAAGAATGTTTTCGTTAGATGAATTCTAATTATCAATGTTTTTCCAAGAGGGATTTAGTCTTGTTCTTTCTCTTCAGCTATAAAGTGGAAAGAATACTGGCTTTGGAATCGAATGACCTTGCTTAAAATTCCACTATTGTTATTTATTTCCTGTGTGAGATTGGCCAAATCACTTATTTATGAGCCTCAGTTTCCTCACCTATAAAATGAGAGCATTGGATCAGATGGTCTCAAAGATCCCTTTCAACTCTGGCTGTATGACCTATAACTGACATTGAAACATCTGATTCTTAACAGAGAAGCAGTAGCAATTGGAATGGAAAAAAGGAATGCATCTTTAGATATGTAAAATGTGTTGATTTTTTTCTTTGATATTTATTCATTACAAGAGCAGATTTCATTTAATATGCTGACAGACTCTTTTGATGCATTGATTTGTTTGCTGAAGTACTTTTTTTTAATTCTTTTTTATTTCTTATTGTAAGGGATGCTTCTTTGGGAAGAGGGAGAAAAAAGATCTATTTGGAAATGAACAAAAAAAGATATCAAAAAGAGGGGGGAAGTGAGCCACAGGCATACAAGTGCTAATTGAAAAATCAAGGGGATAATTTTTGGAAGGAGGGAGTACTTGTAAAGTGACAGTTATGGAAAATATTCATAAAATATTTCTAAAAGAAAAGTCATAAAAAGGGTGGCGTTTTTTACTTCCTTCCATTTGCCTCTATTTCCCCCAATTTTTTGTTCGCCTTTTATTTCTTGTGATTTTTCCCATTTTGGTCTACTAAAAATGGAAATGTGTTTAAAAGGATTGTACATGTTTAGTCTATATCAGATTGCTTGCTGTCTTGGGGAGGGAATAAGATAAAAGACAGGGAGAAAAGTTGAGAATGCAAAGTCTTACAAAAAAAGTTGAAAATCATCTTTGTGTATTTGGAAAAATAAAATACTACTGTAGCAGTTCCCACAATCTCCTTGGTACAGACAAAAAAATTTATTTTTAAAGATCATGTTGGAAAATATGAGACATTTCTAAGGCTAATAATCTTGATGGAATGATTAAGAACTATTATGTAGTAATGATAAAGAAAGAATTTAAAACATATACAAGTAATTTGTTACTTTAATGGAGAAAATGGTATAAGGTGTATTTGCCTATTTACTGAGGGATCAAAATGCCTTATTATAAAAGATGATCTCACATATTTACTGCTCCCCTGACCAGAACCCAGAGAGAATGGACATAGTGAGAACCTATTCTCTCTTCTTATTCCTTCCTCTCACTTTTGAATGCTTTTAATTTTCACTCTTATGGATATGGCCTCCTTTCACCTACTCAGTATTTTTCTTGCTGAAACATCTACTTTTGTTCATGTCTCTCCCATTAGAATGGAAATTCCTTGAGGTAGGAGCTATTTTCTTGTTTTGATTGAAAATAAATGAGCATATTCAACAAGCATTTATTAAAAGGATGTGGGTGTATTTCTCCTCTAAGATTATCTTTTATCTGAAGATTCAGTTATTTTTAAGACTTTTTGTGATCCCATTTGGGTTATCTTGGCAGAAATACAGGAGTGGTTTGCCATTTTCTTCTCCAGCTCATTTTTACAGGTGAGGGAACTGAGCCAAATAGGGTAAAGTGACTTGCCCAGGGTAACACAGCTAGTACATATTTGATCTCATAAAATATGTGTCTTCTTGATTCCAGACCTGGAGTTCTATGCACTATGGCACCACCTAGCTGCACCAAATCTTCCATCTACTATTTTTTGTTTTTAAAAAGTGTATATTTTTTGGAGGCATCAGCATTATTGTGGGCAAAGAATTTGGCAGATCCAGGTTCAGCCTTATCTGTGTCACAAACCATCTGTGAGAGTCTGGGCTTTTGACCCTTCCATCTATATTTCATATATCATGTATGTGTGTACATATGTATATTCATATTCATATGTATACATGTGTGTATGTATCTTAGAGGCAACAGGAAACAGAGTTTATTGCACAAGATAGTGGGGGGGGGGAGGGGACACACCTAACTTTAACGATCACACCTAAACTTTAACAACACTTTGGCAACTCTATGGAGATTGGATTGGAGTGGGAAGAGACAAGGCAAAGAGTACAATGTGGAAACTCTTGCATATTACAGATGATCAATTAAGATGGTGTCCATCTTAGTAAATGGAAGGAAGGAGACAGATCAGAGATGTGGAAACAATATGTGGCAACTGATTGAAGTGATCAATAGAGAAGAATTGAATAATATTAATGGGGAATTTCTGAAAAGATTGTGTGTGTGTGTGTGTGTGTTTATGTGTGTGTGTGTGTGTGTGTGTGTGTGTGTGTGTGAAAGGTAATGAGTTAACTGTTGTTGAGTTTAGCATATAGGTCAATAGTGGTGCTCTTCAGTAATAACACCATTCATTATCCCTCCGATCTGGGGGAAATTTTCCCCACTTAAAAACTTTGAAAATTGATTTCTGAGTATAATTAAAATTCTATCACTTCCAGCATGAGCTTCCTCTTCAAGAATTTGGTTAAGACTGTCTACTCTTTCTATTTTCATTTTCTGAAATGATTTCTTAAATCTCTGATGAGGATAGCTATAGAAATACTAAGAGATCTGTTCCCTTTTTCTTTCTATTTATTGTCCTATCAACTCCAATTATGTCTTTTCATAGTATAGAAGCTGTCCTAGCCAACTAGTTTGCACATTAAGCTTTTGTGGGTTGATTTTCTCCCCTGTTACTATTCACTGGACTGAGAAGAAAGACTGCTTAAAATATTTCCTGTCATTTCCTTTAATGTTTTGCGAATGAAGTTGTACTCCAAATCATTATTTCCCTATTTCTAGTCATATAAAGAGGTGCTCCAAATGACTACTGATCAGAGAAATGCAATTTAAGACTACTCTGAAATTCCACTACATACCTGTCAGATTGGCTAAGATGACAGGAAAAGATAATGATGAATGTTGGAGGGGATGTGGGAAAACGGGGATACTGATACATTGTTGGTGGAACTGTGAATGGATCCAACCGTTCTGGAGAGCAATTTGGAACTATGCTCAAAAAGTTATCAACTTGTGCATACCCTTTGACCCAGCAGTGTTTGTATTGGGCTTATATCCCAAAGAGATCTTAAAAAAGGAAAAGTGACCCACATGTGCAAGAATGTTTGTGGCAGCACTTTTTGTGGTGGCAAGAAACTAGAAACTGAATGGATGCCCATCAGCTGGAGAATGGCTGAATAAATTATGGTATATAAATGCTATGGAATATTATTCTTCTGTAAGAATCAGCCAACAGGATGATTTCAGAGAGGCCTGGAGAGACTTGTGTGAACTGATGCTGAGTGAAATGAGCAAAACCAGGAGATCATTACACATAGCAACAGCAAGACTATACGGTGATCAATTCTGATCATCAACAATGAGATGATTCAAACCAATTCCAATTGTTCAGTGATGAAGAGAGCCATCTACACCCAGAGAGAGGCCTGTGGGAACTGAGTGTAGACCACAACATAACATTTTCACTCTTTCTGTTATTGCTTGCTTGCATTTTGTTTTCTTTCTCAAGTTTTTTTTTGATTCCTTCTTGATCTGATTTTTCTTTTGCAGCAAAGATAACTGTATAAATATGTATACATATATTGGATTTAACATATATTTTAACATATTTAACATGTATTGGACTACCTTCCATCTAGGGAAGGAGGTGGGGGGAAGAAGGAGAAAATTTGGAACAGAAGGTTTTGCAAGGGTCAGTGTTGAAAAATTACCCATGCATATATTTTATGAATAAAAAGCTTTAATAGAAAAGAAAGAAAATGAAGGAAAAAAAGAAAAATAAACAAATCATTGTTTCCTTGGACAACACATTTCTTTCCTTAGAAAGGAAATCTAATGTTTCTTAAGTGAAACAATTTTGGGGTCCTTTTGCTTAATATGCAGATTCTAGAATATGGATGCTATCATGGCCATAGAATCATTTTAATCAAGATCTTTTTCAAATTGAGAATTTGTAATTGAAATTAACATAAAAAATGGAAGCTCATGCAAAGGAGTTCTTTAAAATGTCCTAATACGCAGGGGCGGAGCCAAGATGGCGGAGTGAAAAGGTGACTTTCTGCCTCTCCTCCGATCTCCTCTCAAATCAACAATAAAATAAGCCTCCGAACTGATCTTCAAGTCAACGAACTCAGAAATATTTGGGCACAGCTCTCTGGATAACTTCATATCAGGTTAGTCGGACTCG